>VZTG01001230.1:901236-991236 GCA_013397845.1 Melanocharis versteri | reverse complement strand
AGAAATAGATTGATATAACCACATGGAAACCAGTTACTTGCAGTCAATATAATATTCCCTTAATGATGTTAAACAGTCGTGCAGATTCCAAGTTTAATGTAAAAATCCTATCTTCGAACAGCCATAGTTATCTACAAATTAGGTTGCCAGAAGCTAAATTTATTTTTTCGTTATATATTGAGAAATATATTACTTGGAACTGTATAAAATCTTTTTTTTTTTTTGTTTTCGACTATTACGGTTTATTACTATTTAGGAGAGATTAAAACAAACCATCATCAACAATGATCCCTTTCCAGCCCTTGCGGAAGATGGGAGCACACTGTGAAGCAGAGAACTAAAGGATGCTCTGTGTGGTGGTTGTGTGGTAGGTCCTGTCATCACATAAACTCAGCGGACATTAACACTGCAAATAATTTCCCATATGGAAAAAGAGCAAAAGCTGGTTTAAGAGCAATAAAGAGAAAGTAACTAATTTTGTTGACTCTTTATGAGTGTCAAGTGATACGACGTACCTCTGCCTCACTAGAAAGGCACACAGGTCTTGGGTGTACTTCTGTACTTGGGTTCCCTAAATCCTGCCCTGCTCCCTCCAGTAGCACCAAGCAGCAGCTCAGTACTTGCTCAGAGGTTTTACTGGGGACTGACCCACAGACCCAGGGTGGCATTAGAAGTATTTGTACTTCTTCTGCTTACTGGGGTCAATTCTTGGCCCATGGGAGAGGCAGCATGAGATCAGTGTGGTGGCTGCTGAAGGTGCTGTCACTGAACTGAAGACACCTGAGTGACTCACTCACTGGTGGCACAGGCACTCCAGTGCTTTGATGCGCCAGACTGGCTGGCACCTCGGAGAGCAAGCCTGAATTTTTTATTTGCCCCTTGCAGGTGAAATTTCAAAGTCAAATAGGCGTTTCTGGAAAAATCAGTCACTGACTCAGAACAAGCCTTTTCCTTTTTTTCTTTTTTTCTTTCTTCAGGTGGAGAGATCAGTTTTAGAAAAAATTTGCTCTGTCTTCTGCCGAACATTCCAAAATTCTCTTGGTGGCTCCAGAAGTGGCACCTGTTGCAGTAGGAGGTTTGTGCGACACTCCCCACCTCAATTCATGACGTTTGAAGATGAACTGTAAGGACTAGTGCTTTGGGAGAGGAGGAAGAAATATCAAAATGGGGTTTATTACGCTGTCCTTGGGCTTAAGCAATGTTGCTGATAAGCCAACTGTTATTTTTTAGTGCTGGACTGCTGGAGACCAAGGAATTGTGACGACCTCAGTGGTCTGGTGTGGTTTGTGGCTGCAAGGTCTGCGGGATGGTGGCAGCTTGCCAGCCGCCTGTACATCATTTGCAGGTTGCTGTTTCTGACCGGTGTTTGTTGTTGTAAAAGAGTGACGCTGCCTGTAACTCGTCGCTAAGTCTCACCTCGTGGGTGTTGGAAGAGCAGTGGGTATGTGCTCGTGCACACAAAGGCGTCCCCACAGGCACGTGCCCACCTACGCTACCTGCAAAGGGCTTGTCACCGCCTTGGCTTACCTCGGCGAGATTGACGATAATGAGGTTTCAGCTGCCTTCTGATGCAGAAATACACGCCACCACAGCGTGGCCGGCTCTGCCTCCGCGGTGGTGCCTCTGAAAGGCTATCGATTCCACACTTGTACATTTTTAAAAGGTCATGGCAATAATTCCGCCTGAACTGTGCTAAGTGAAAATAGTTTGCAGAGGTAATATGGTTCCTGCTCACTTCCAGAGTAAACAAAAGCCAGTGTTTTTTATTCTTGGTTTTAGTATATTTTAATTACATCTATTTGCCTTGCTCTCACATCATATCAATGAACTCTTTGTGAAGTTGTAGGACAAGTGACCTTCAACATTATATGACTCTTGGTTCTGTGCAGAGATATTTTATTTTTCTATTATGTAAGATGTGCTGGAAGCACTTATCATAATATGGTGCTCACATTAAAAATTAAAAGCGTAAGATTAAAAATTACCTTTTTCCCCTAGTCCTGTCATATATCTGTCCATTTTAATAAGACAAACATATCTACAGCTCTATGACTATGGTATTAAATATGCTTACTTTTCGTAGAATTTCATTTTACTTGCACAAACAGCCTTCCCTGGCTTGACTGGGAACAGACTGTACCCAACAATTCGTTTGACTAACAGGCTATATAATGCAATGAGTTAACTTATTAGAATACATAGCTGCTGCAGCCCAAGTGCCCTAGAAAGATGACAGAAAGCTATGGATGCTATGGCATAAATTATTTCAATAGCTGTGCTCCAATTAGTGGCTTTGTATTCTGTCTGGTTTACAGGACTTAAAACCAGGGCTAAACTCAAGAAGGAGAAGGAGAAGGTAAGATTTTGTGCACGGAGCCTTCCTATCTTCTTATAGTGTTTTTCATTCTTATACTTCCTTTGTTTTAAATTATTTCACTCTGTCAATCATATGTACATCAACAGAGATCTTAGATTTTCTACCAGCACAGCTTTATGCCTCCACATGGATCCACTGAAGAACAGAGCTGAATGTTCCTACCCTACAGCATGGGTTTTGCCAGGGTGATGTCCTGTGTATGAGAGTACATGGCAAAAGATTTTCCCCAAATCATCTTTAGCATTAATGGTAAGTGACGTATGCAGAGACGGAAGCTTAAATGTACTGTGTTCCTACGTGCATCTACTCATTCCCACCACAGTTGCTATAATTCACTCCACAATTGATTGTTAATTTACTTTAATACACATGTCTGGACCTGATAGATAGTGAGAAAGTATGTGATAGGCTATCCAACCTTCTTCATATAGATGAAGAAATACTACAGAGCTGAAATCCACTCGTGCTCCCCGAACACAATGCTGTATTCTGTTTTTCTATTCATAGTGTTGTAAATTTGTCAGCCTAATGGGACACTTGGTAAGATGTTTTCCTTTTAAAGTGCTTAATGGAAGTAGGTGTTACATTGATCCAAAATCTAGTCTAACATTTCATATCGTGGGATCTGCAATTGTGTAGTTAGCTGCATAGAAGTTAAGTGTTCTTTCTTTCTTCCCTTTATTTTACACTGAATTTTGCCAACCTGGTACTCAGCCTACTGTTTGTATATGGAATAAAATCCGTGTGCACTTTGGCCACCAAATTCCAAGGTCATATTGTATTTTCATACAGCGCAAACACAAGTGGACGTGGTAAGTAGGCAGAGCACACAGCCAAACTTTTATCTTCTTTCTCTCTTTCTCTGAAGTGGAGGGCTTGTGGCAGTGGAGATGAAATAGCTGCACTAGGATAGACCCAATGGCTCTCAGGCTTGTAACATGTTTTTTGACAAGTGAGACACTGACAGAATGAGATCCGTGCAGATATCCGGTGATTCTTCCCTAAAATATTCCCTGGCAGCCACTAATTTTCAGGTCAAGTGCTTCTTAAGCAGAAGCGATGACTCTATATTTAGTACCACTGATGGATTTTTCTTCCCTGGAAGGATAAAGTGAACTCAGTTACTCAGTATGATGGGTGGGAAACTTTGGAAACAGTTCATAGTGTGAACATTCATGATCAATCTTATGAGCTGTTGAATGTTGGAGGTTTGAGTCGAACAAGGCTGATACTAGGTTTGGTTTGACCACAGCCATACACCAGTCAGAAAAATTTGTGTTTAAAGGCCAAGAGCCAGATGGGTACCAAAATGCCCAGTCAATAAAAACCCTTCTCTGAGGGAAATGTGGAAATGGTGAGGTGCATTTTTCAGGCTTTGAAATACTCCTTTTCTGAACTGAATTGTGATGTGACGAACATCTGCCTTGCATATAAACCTGGTTATGACACCAGGCATTTTTGCTACTGCTCAAATAAGGGTTAGCCTTGCAGTACTGTTTAGGGAGAGTTTAGGAAGAGTACCATTTCCCCTAGAACTGTTTAAAGCAGTGAAACTGAAATACTCTGGGAAATGCTGAGTTAGGGGACAATGGCACAAGATGAAGACTTGTAAAATCAGTGAACTCGAAGACCTTGCAAGGCACCTATAAAACACCATCCACAGAACAAACTCCTTGAGAGTGCAGAGTCACAGGAACGCCCCTGAATCACAAAATGCTTTTGAAATGCTTTTTGTTACCCCATGTGATCATGTCCCGCCTACAAGCCCAGGATGGACAGTGTAGAGCTCAGACAGTGCACCCACAGCCCTGAACACGTATTGATCTGTGCTGCTGCAGCTGAGTGCTAATAGCCCAGGCTTTTCCCTGCCCCTTTGTGTTACATCCAGGTACTAGGTTTCCTCTGAGAAGAATTGCATGTATTCCAACAAAAGCTATCAATCTGTGACATTGTTTATAATGGGGAGAAAAAGTCAACACCAGAAATCTTTCTGGTACCATATATTACCTTTGAGATTTATCACAGCTTGGATTTCTCTGAGGGTTGTTTTCCAGATGACAGAATAAGCTGTCTTTTTTTTTTTTTTTTTTTGCTTTGTTTGTTTATTGGTTCCTTGTGGATGAAAAGGCTCTATAAATAATAATCACTGATGCAGGCCAGTGCAATAATTAAAGACACTTAACCTGCTTGCTATAACCATCTTTTGAAGTGGTGTTTTCCTCCCTGGTTAATAGAGGGGCACTGGTGCTGCTGGAAGAAAGAAGTCAAAAGTTTAGAGCATGTTGGTTGTGTACTTAGTGAACTTCTGCTGCTGGGAAATGTCAAGGTCAGAACATGATTGAAGAACCTTCTTCCTCTCTTGAAGTCGCTGTTCCTGTATGATATTGTTTTCCACTGTAGAAGGTTCTCTTAAAAATGAGGTTGAGATCCCTAAAGAAATTGCTTCAATCAGCAACAGTGCTTAATGACTGTTAATGGGAAGTGAAGATAGGATAGTAAGTGTTACTTTGATTAATAAGAGAACTGCAGAGAATTTAAATTGTGCCACTGATGGATTATTTTCTTCAAGCTTGATAAGCGCTTCTCATTTGTTCTTAAATTTGGTCAATACTGTTAAAGACAGCAAAATGAAGTATAATTAATTCTATTACTGCTACTCAGACCCAGAGTTACTGGGAAACAGATTGCGATGCAGACAACAATGTTAGGTAACACTTCTGACAGGTTTATCGTATGAGGACCTGTCAGCCCTCAGAAGTAAAGAATGTTTTCTCCTCCATGGCTTGGAACTGCCCAGCACCAGCTGCCTTTCTTAGCGTGTGTCAGTCTGACTCGGACACGAAAATATTTGCAGGAAAGAAAGCAGATGATTCTGAAGCACGCAGACAAAGCAAACAGCTCCAGTTTGTCCCTGACCTGATATATATGGGGATATTGTTCTTGGAATTGGGGTGTATCACTACAGGTACTGAGTTTGCAGCAGTAGCACTTCCAAAAGTACCTGGAATTTTTTTGAGTTCAGTATTGCAGTATTAAGCCCTGAGAAAATTTAAGGTATTAGAAGACTTTGGAGGGAAGGGTGAGATAAGTTTTTCCCACTCCACATTTTATTTGCAGACCCTGTGTCTTGTGAAATTAGCCTCTCTATACACTGTCAGAATCCAGTGCCCGAGACATCCCAATACTATTTTCCCAAAGATAACTTTTGTTCCATAATTATGTGTGTTTCTTACCAGTCTTGAAGTCCAGCATGTGTATACACTATGGATTCATATGGCTTGTTTAATAAATAATGACATTATAGCAGCACCTAAACACTACAGCTAGGTCTGAGTTATGTTAGAGGTTGGCAAATATTATAGTTTTCCCTCAGAAAAGGTCTCACACGTGTCCTGAAGGGAAGCTTTCCTTCCCTTGGAGCAGCGAGTCACTGAGATCTGCAGAGGTCTCTCTCCAGTCACACGCGTTTGCGCATCTCTTAGCGAGTGGGACATGATCCTGCTGAGGTTGGAAAATGTTGATCCGACACAGCTCTTTAATGAGAAGCTGGCATGGAATTTGTGCTGGTGTTCATTTAAGTGGTCATTATGCAGGATTCCTATTTGCTTGATACAAAAAGCAGGTAAAATATACTGAGAAAGGTAGCTTATTCAGAGACCTTTGTGTCACTTCTGAAATCAGATTTTAGCAAAAGGTGATCAGCAGCTCATCCATTCTGCCGTCTCAGAAGAAATCCAGGCTATGTGCAAAGGAATAGGGAAAATGTTCCGTGCTTTCATTAGCAGAAGCTGCAATTACCGCCTAATTTAACAGACTCTGCCTACTTCAAAGTCCATGCTTCTCCAATCCTGACTGCAGAAAGTCATTGTGTGAGTTATTTCAAATTAATTTGAAACCAGAGTGTGTTGGCTAATAGTATAGTTATAAAATCAGTGAAGGTCTAATTCTGTTATTAAAAATGTAAAGCTTATGTATTATGAATAAAGAGTTCATTCTCTTCCAAGAATATTCCATAAACATAATTTCTAAAAGTATTGCAAACACAGAAAATGTATTTCAGGCATGAATTTGGGGGCAATGGTCTGTACTCTGGAGTGAAAAAATACATTAAAAGCCTAGGGTGGAAGGTCATGTTTAAAACTTAGAAGCAGAGAACAAAAACCAGTGACAATTCCTTTGCCTCTGAAAGCCCCTGTTTATAGCTCTGCTGACATTTCATGCAGCAAAGGGAGCAACTGGAACATCTTTCATTCACTTGACTTGTTTGCAAATGCGTGAGGGTGGCTCATAGGGAATGTGGTGGCCTGACTGAATCATTCCTTCATTGATACTTTTTTCACAGATTACCAGGCTAAACATTGACCCTAATTACCAGGCACCCTTTATTTCTACAGGGAAGAATGTTAAGGGTGTCATACTCCTGGCGAGTAAAGTGATGGCACCCAGTATATAAAAAATAGCTGTGTCAGAGCACTGATGGTCTTTGTTCTTAAGGCAGCTGCAGAGTGGTGTGTGTGTATCCAGTACACACAATGCATTACACATGTTTTAAGGAGAACACAGTTCCAAGCAGAACCCTTGTGCATCATTCCTCTTTTTACAGAGGACCATTTGTCTAGATGGGCCAGCAAGTTTCTGAAAGATAACAGCTGGCATCGTATATTGCCTCTAATGCACCAAAGACAAAGAAACTTTAAATTTTGTGTATAATCTGTTGAACTAACCAGTGATTTGAGGCCAAATAAACCTTTCTCCTTTCCAAATTTTTCTGTTATTCCATTTTAGTATCTGTCATCATGACACAAACCCCCACACGTGTCTGTAAGTGTGTGTATTTGTTTGTTGCCACTCTTTTATTATACACCACAATGGAAATTATGCTGGATAACTTGTTTGCAAAGTTGATTCATGGTGGAAGAAAGGTAGGTCTCATATTCCCCTTTACAACTGTCTTCCAGAATTAAGGGAGGATGCTTGAAGGATTGTGGTGCTGTAAATGTACTTTTCTGAAGGTACTTTAATAGTGTCTGGTTTGTCATAAACTAAGCTTAGGCTTTGATAATGAAAGAGAGCCTCACATGTAGAGAGAGCCCTGATTAAGAGAGGAGTACTGTTTGTTACAGTTATGTGGGTACTTGACTATCATATAAGTTTATTAAATCATATAAAATTTCAATTTACACCATAGTATTCTATGAAATATGGAGCACACAAAGCTAATAAGTATGCCATTTTCTTTCGTATATGAATTGTATTGTTGGTTGTGTTAAAGCTGCCATTTTCAGAAGCAAGATTATTTATGCTAGAATAGTAATTTCCTGTCTCACAGTTAAATTTTGTGGAACTTAATTACAGATGGAAATAAAATGAATGTGGTATAAAAGCTAGTAAAATGCCAATATAGTGTTATATATTGTTGGGATGGAGAGGATATATGCGTATCTTTATATAGTACAGACGTGTGTACTCATATTTGAGTCTCTGTTCATTGTGAACATAATTTTTTGGAAGCAGAGTGACACTGTCCTGATCCAGTGTGTCTGGGCTTTTTTTCTGTTGCAGAGAGGTGAAGTTACTTGTTTTTAGGCCTTGTTTTCCATCATCCTTCTAATTTGCATAATGGGTTATAATGGATTCCATAATGTTTGCAAAGATGCAAAGTCAGTCAAAGTTCATCTTTCTCATGGGTATCAAATCTTAGTATTTGCACTTTTCTAGGTGTTTGTAGTTAGATGAGGTTGATGGTATCCCAGTTTATTTTCTGTTGTTGCACCCTACCTATTCTTTAGGAGATCATAACTTATTTCTTCTTAGCGTATCAGGAAACACTCAGGACATGCCTTGTGCTACTGTAACTGTATTACAAATTGCTCAGTGGGCTATTTTTTTTTTGGTCGAGTTGTACTTCTAGACTTTGCATCTTGAGGAAGAAAATATCTTTATTTCTTCTTTGCCAGGTGGCCAATCTGAGTTTCAGCTTTTCCTGTCTGCTCCTTCCTGGCTTCTATTGTCATTGTATTTTACCGTCATACGCAAGACTTGGCAGGAATATCCCATTAGTACAGTGAGCGAGGTGAGTGGTACTGTCCTGCAAACGCATAGTCAAGAACTAGGAAAGGAGTAAAGCATCCTCTTTTGAGTAAAAATGAGTTTAAATAAACGGAGAGGGTGACAGTTCGTGAAAGGCATGTTTGGGAACGCTGTTTTGAGGTTGGGGAAAGCTGGACTGGACTTGGATGGAGGAAGGGATTGTCAGCAGGCTTGGAGATGATTTTCTTTACTTTAATTGCATTCAGCCGACTGCTGGCATCTGTTGGGTTGGAGCTCTGGCCCCACATGGGATGACAGAGAAGAAAAAGCCATGAAGAAAATATGGTCAAAATTTCAAGAGCAGTTGTGTGGTTTTGCTGCCATACCGAATTCAGCAGGTGGGAGAAACTACAGAGCAGCAGAAGTTTCTCTCCCCCTCCCGCTGTCTCATGTGTGCAGCCCTCTCCTGCTGGTCCTTTCTTTTGCCTTGTTCTGGTAGCACCATCACTTATTTGTAAGGAAACTGGGACTTCCTTTCAGTCCTCCTCAAGATTTTACAGCTCCCTAAGTCCTGCAGACATCCGGAGTACAAATTATCACCGTGAGCAGCAGGAAGCAGACTGAAGAGGGAACAGAAGTCCCTGTCATTTGGATGTTGCGTAGTCACTCTTGGCTGGAGAGATCATTTTCTTGCTGCTTTATTGCCAGTCCTGCCCTTGGCTGTGTGTCATCTTCACAGGCGCACTGTAAGACACTCAAACCTTGTGACGCTTTTAAACTAATGAGGGTGCGGTGGAATAGCTCGGGATACATCATGCAGTTTCCAAAGGGCTTTAGCCTGTTGTTTATGGCTTGTGCTTCATAAAGAATATCTCTTTTTGTGTAGCCTGACCACCATTTTGGAGCAGGCTTGAGAATGTTATCACTATTGGCTTGCTAGGTGAAAGGCTTTTCTATTTAGCTTTTAATAGCGCAAAAGTGACTCTAAATTTGTTAATATTCTTTAGGTTATATAGGACAAATTACAGATAAGTGAATAAGTAATGAAATTTGTAATGAGAATTTCTCAAGTATGAAATGTTGGCGCAAATTAATTGCGGGATTTTACAGCTATTATAGTTTATATCATAAATGCAAAAATGACTAGGGCTTTTTAATTACAGCAGGAACACACTAAATTTTTATGGAGTGCCATTTTGTTAAAGAGGTACTTTGAGCATTAAGAGCAAATGCCATCCGTAACAGTGAGCCCAGATATCTGTGCCACATCAAATAAATATGTTATTGCTATGAAATTTTTCCTCAGATACTGTAACTGACACAAAGACTAATGAGAAGTCTCTTTGCACACCTTCAGTTTACCGTGCCTTTTTCTGCTGGTCATTCTTTTTCTTAATTACTGTGTGTTTGCGAAGGGTCGGATCAAATCCCTTGGAAAAATATACAGGGCTTTTAAAGTTACCCTTCAAAGCAGCACTGTGAATAGCAAAATGTTGGTGTCTCAGTAGAAGTTAATATTATTGTGGAGGGGAGGAGGGAGGACGGCTGGATGCTAATTCTTATTAAATATTTGATGTGCAGAGAAATCTAATACAGTGGAAACTCAAAGAAATCTCATTACTTGGTGGAATACATTGCATACTAAGATAGAGATGACTCAGACTTGAAAACTAGCAGGCAGATTTAGTAAGGAAGCACATCTGAAGCAATGTCCTGCTGTTCTTTTCCATTTAAATAAGAAATCTACATATCGTCTGCTACCTTGCTTATCTAGACCATTCTCAGAGCCAAGAATATGTTTTTAAACATTGCATTGCATGCTGTATTCCTCCCTGGTGATGTTTTAAGCTTTCCCCCTCCTCTTCTCGCACTGCTGCTCTCACAGCTGGCTGGCTGGACAGCAGTAGGTGCCACAGATACTCCTCCACTTGCACGTAGCTCCAAGGGTCCCCCTGAGCCTCTCCTTCCCCAGCCAATAAATATGTTCCACTCTGAGGCTGATGGTTTTGCTTAAGCACGTGAGACTGCAAACTCACATCTTTTTTCAGTGCCTCTTCAAACACACACCGTGTCACAGACTGCTTCCCCAGTTAAGGTCTCTAATCCATCACTCACAATTCCTTAAGGGGATTAATTAATTTTAAAAATGGTTGTGTTTCTAGGTATGCTAAACGTCCTCCCTCAAGGACAAATGCTCATCTCTTCATTTGCACATCTCTCTTGATTTGTCTTATTGGAGTGGCCGGTATTATGCCTTATATCATACAATCCCAAACCTGTGCTCGGGAGGAATTGTAAATGAACTGATCATCAGAGAGCTCGCTCATAATTAGCTGGTATCCTTTTCCTGAAGGTGAGGCTCACTGGAGTGGACGTGGCATGCAAATATGCTGCTGTGGCATTCAGGGGTGAGTAGGAAAGTTTGAGAAAACATGGTCTGACAAGGCACTGAGCTGGCACTTAGGAGTGCTGGATTTCACCTTAAACTCTGGCACTGGTCAGATAAATGTGTCCTTTTCAACCTCACAACTAGTTTATTATCTGCAGGTTTTTAGTGTGACTTGCTTTGTCAATCACATCCTGAAACTGTGATGGAAACACTGACATAATGACTGGCTGTCAGTGTGCTTCTGTCCCTCAGACATGCTCAGAAGGAAGCTCTTTCCCATGTCCGGGTGACCACACTGCTCCTTCAGTGCTTGTTGGTTGCAGGCTGGCAGCTCCTAGCTGCAGCTGGAAAACATTTCCTTTGCCAGATCAAGGCTTTGACCTGAGTTTTTACACATCCTTCTGTCTTCTAGACTGAGAAGTCTATCACCAAGAAAGTACAAACAAGTCCCACTTTTGCATTTGAATGCTTCAGCACTCCCAGTGGGATGGGAAGCTGAGATAAATTTATACAAGTTAAACTTGGTGAAAATAGGGCAAGAAAATCTACCCTGGGAAAATGAGGTGAACATCTATGTCCTAATCCTGACAGAGTTACAGGGATCTCTGTATGGTCATTTTTGACAGAGAGGAGTATTCCTATGCCTCTAGGACTGCTAGCACATCCAGTCACCCCGATGTTCATCAGTCTACTGGTGCTCTGGCCTGACCAGTTGCACTGGGGCTGCACAGCCAGTATTTGTTCCAGCTGATCCCTGCCCTACCCCCCCTTTCTGTGAATTGTGCAGGAGCTACATTCTCTTTTAACTCCCCCATCCTGTTTCCACAATGTGGATTAGATAAATGCTGCCCATTCCATTTCTCCTACCTTATCAATCTCATTCCTGCATTCTTCTTTCAAGGCCTGGTGACAAACTCCCAAACTTGTTTGTTTCGTGCTTGTGAAAACAACTCAAGGTTATTTAATTTTCACCCCTAAAGTTATTTGTCTGGAAGGTTTTCTTGATCAATGTGTCATTGTTTCCCTAACTGAATTTCCTGCAGCCATTCCTCACCTTCTCTCTTTGTTCCTGGTTCCTTAATTGCAAAAAAAAATCTCATCAAGTATTGATTATCTCCCAATAGGGTGTAAAGAAGGGCTGGGGTGTAAAGAACAGCTGAAGTTGCTGGAGGGATGACCAGTGCCTCTGACTGAACGTGGTCTGGGCTGGCTGTACTTGGCATCCAGGCAGGTTGTACCTGCTTCAAACGAGTCCTATGAAACATCTCCCCTCTGCTCTTTTCTGCAGTGTGAGACATGTGATACGACAATACAATAAGATCCTGCAACAATAGGGCTAGGATCAGTCTAGCTGAGTAAGAGAAAGAAGCTAAGCAACAGGAGAGCAACTAAACAAAAGTCACACCAAGATTACATTTGTGTATGCACTTACCATTGCTGGAAAAATGTACCTCATCAGCCAACTCCTGAAGGATCTTGCTCCTCTCCATATGGGTACAAGAAAAAAATGCATGTTCTTGCAAATGACATTAAAATAGGAAGAAGAGATGTTTGCTGAAATGCTCTCATTGTAAATGAAGGGCTTTATGTTTACACAAAAACCACTCTTGGAAAAAAGTAATTTTGCTAATGAGATATTCCCGTATCTCGTGGGGAGCTTTTCATTGCTTAGGCACTGTTTCAGATCCAGCACAGAGCTACAATAAAATGCAATAGCAACTATCTCAAAGGAGTTAATGGCTGAGCTAGCTCTCCGGTAGCAGTCTGCAGCACACCCACCACGTCAGGTGACAGGGATGCACAGTGTCAAAATGACCAGTGATGCATGAGCAGCTCAAGTCACTTGAAGTGAGACCTCAGTGCTCACCCTCAGAAATTAGGGGCTATTACTGAAAGCCCAGGGTATTGTTGTATCTCTGCTTTCATATCTGGAGTAGCTACCAGACTTGCTGCTAATAAGGGAGCTGACACATCCCAGAGGCCTCTAATTGCCAATAGGTTTTCCTCAGGAGTTGTGGGATCACCCAGCTAGTTTTAACAGACTAGATGGCCTGCTCTGCACCAGAGCCATCAGAGCTACAGTGGATGGCTCTGCTGACTTGCAGATGTGCTGTGATGAAGGTGAGAGGTTTTCAGTTCAGCAGTCCTAATCTCAAACTGACTTGGTTTCCTTGCTTTGGCTTCCTTTGCTAACACAAAGCCTTGAAACTTTAACCAGAGGTGTTTGATCAGACTGATCCCCTTCCCTGGACAGCCTTGGCTGGCCACATCAGAGAAGTTAAGGACTAAGTAGGTTTGGCCATTCAGCAGTTGAACTCCAGGACAGGCTTCCAGTATACTGAGAGGAGAAACATTTGTTCTACTGCTGCCTTGCTGAGCTGTTCACTGGAAAACCCTCTCAACACAGCTGCTGGTGTCTTTCATAGGTACCAATTAAATTTTTATATGATGTTTTATAACCATAAATATACTCTACAGACTTGCACATAATTCCTCTGCTACTTTAACTGCTTTTCAAAGCCCTTTTCAGCAGGCTTATCTTTGTTTTGCTTGTGCTGATTAAAAGGCAAGATATATTTTTAATAGGGTAAGTAGTACCAGAGAGCACACTTCACATGAAAGAAAGAGAAATGCAGTCAAACCTTTGTTATCCAAGTTGAGTCAAAGACATTGAATTAATTCAGCTAACCGAGGTTTCAAATAATTAATGGGATTTTCAGGCTACTGAATACATCAGGGACTCTGAGTTTGTCTTGGGCAAACAAGATTTTTTAGTGATCAAATCTCTGATTGCAGGTAAGAAAACTGCATGTGAGGAGATCCTCTGCAAAAACATTAGAAGGCTAAAAATCGGAATTTGAAATTAAAGGCTTCTCTAGAAGGGTTTCTGAGACTCAATGGGCCAAAAATAGCCAGTAAGCAGTCAAAAAAGAGCAGTGCCATCCATCTGGGCAGACCTCATCCTGAATCTACCAGCACAACTGAATAGTTCCACAGAGATGCTGGTTTCTTGTAAAGACTGTTCCACTTTTTTCTTTCCCTTTTTTTTTTTTTTTTCCCTGTGCAGCTTATTCCTCTCCCTGGACTGTTTTTTCCCCACAAATAACCCTTAATTGTTTGTTTTCCCTGCAAACAGTGAAGAGAGCCATATTGCACCATAAAAGTAATGTCATGTGGATTCCCATCTCATCAACTCTCCATGACTTCTGAGTCATGCCTGGGTAGTTTTCAAGTGCAACTACAGAATTAGAAGACATTTCACAGAAATCCTGATGATTTATTGGAAAGAGGGAGCATTTTTCCGTATAATATAGGCACTCTGTGATTAGGGGGTTTTGAGGTGATCTCCATTCATTGCTAGAGATCGGAGGAGATCTGGAGCTGATCATGACTACCAAGGAGGACACAGATCTGATGCGTTGTTTTAGGAAGGGTATAGGATCACCTTTTGCCAGTCCATCAGTGGAGGGTGGTCACAACAACTTACCAAGAGACCGCAGTGGCCTGGAAAAGCAAAGATGGTTGTGACAGTAGGAGCAGCTGATGTGTAGAGATGAACTGTATCAGGGTAAGGAAATCACTGGTTCCGAAATGATAAAGTGGTCTTTAATTGTCCACATCTCAATGCCTAGGGGAGTACTGCCAGGGAAACTAGAACAGACGAAAATGCTGCTGACATTATAATAATGTGCTGCGTGTGAAACCACTGCAGGAATAGTTAAGTGATGCCTTTGCCAAGGCCACAGAGTGAAATGTTACTACACCATGGGGTGGATTAAAATATGCATTTTCTCCTAATTGAGCACAGCGGACTCAGCTGGAGGTCCTGTCAGGAGAAGAGGAATAATTTGTCACAGCAAGAAATGTATAACTTGACAGAGCATCTATTAGACAGTACAGTAAAAAATAAAGTAGTACTTGTGCAGCTTTTCTTTATGCTCCAAACTCTTTGGCATAGGCACCTGCATGCTGTAAATACATTTCAGACTCATTGGCACTGGACCAACCTGGTTGTACCAGGCTCACTACCCTCATGGCTATCATATCATGATGACAAGAAGGTTAAAAGTCTTTCTGGTTAGATCGGGTGATGCTCAGAAGCCCAAACTTCAGTTCTGGTCGCTGTATCACAGCACTTCACAGAATCCCACACCAAATCTAGGGGTCATCTCCCAGGACTGAACGCCACAGAAGCAACCTGTCACATCCATCCATGAGGCTGTGTGGCAGCTAAAACCAAGTAACTTCTATTCAGGCACATGCTCTTTATCTCCCTGAAAGGAAGAGCTCTGACTGACAGGGTAATTCATCATTTACCTGATGCACGAAGAAGTTGCCTGAAGGAGCAGAGCCACACACATTATTTTCACACTGGGGGAAGTGTATGCCCTGTGTGACATCCAATGTTTTTAAAAGTTTCTGTAACCCCAAAAAAGAAATTCCGGGTTCTCTAGGGAGATGTTTTTAGGAATATTTGTCACATGCCATAGCATGTTTTAGTGACACAATGGGTCATTTCCAGCCATTTCCAGCGCGTGTAGCAGTGGTAGGAGGAGCAAATGGACTGGGAAAAATCCCAGTGGCACTGGGAGATAGCAGTGGAGAGATCAAAGGACTGGTAAAGGATTGCAAAGGATCGCCATGCCTTGCATGAATAGTGCAGATCACTGCTGCCCATATCATTTGCTTTTCAGTGGGATCACAGAGCTACTCTCAGCTCTGGGATACTGCCTGAGTAATTCCTGCCCACCACGTTAGGTGGGCCTGCTGCTTTTTAGTGCCTTCACCAACCCCAGCCCCTCAGAGGGTTTAGCATGGAAAATTGACTCAGGTTTTACAGATCCTTCCCAGACAGACCAGGTATGCCATGGTGACAGAAGCTGTTCTTAGATGGCACTTGCCCTGGCTGCAGCCAGGCATATGATTTTGATTCTTGCACTTAACCATGGATTCCATATTCCCAGGAGGAAGCCTGAATGCACTCTGCCTTCCACAGTGATAGAGGTAGCTGCTGTTACACATTGTTGTACTTGGTGTAAAAAGTAATTGAGGCCCAAAACTGCGCTTTAAAAAAATTTCTGTACTTGTTACAGTCACATTCAGAAATCTGAGTCAAAGCTCCATGCCTCCTTGCTTTAGTCACTGTACAAACACAGTAGAAACACCATCCCTGCCCCAAAACATGACAGGGGTTAATGGTCACTCTCAGTGTGTGTGATTCCTCCTGTCTGCCCTCACTGCACAGTACTGGGATTGTGTTGTAGGAAATTGTGCTGTCTCATCCTGTTTGCATGGTATTTGTTCTGCAAGGGCCAGCTTCAAGTTCTTGCTTGTCCTAAGCATCATAAAATTGTTTGAGTTGGAAAGGACATGAAAGATCATCTTGTTTCAACTTCCCTGCCATAGGAATGGATACCTCCCTTTAAGACTATGTTGCTTAAAACCCCATCCAGCCTAGCCTTGAACATTTCCAGGAATGAGACATCCACAGATTCTCTGGGCAACCTATTCCAGTGCCTTACCACCCTCACAGTAAAGAATTTCTTTCCAATATCTATCTAAACCTACCCTCTTTCAGCTTAAAGCCATTACCCTTTGTCCTGTCACTGCATGCCTTTACTGGGATAATCAATATATACATTTCTTCCCATTTCTTTACTTGTGTTTTGCTCCTCACCCATTTCTGCCAAGTCTACTCTCTCTAAGGCCATCTAAGAGTCACTATGAAATATATATAAAAGCTTATGCAGTTCCTGTAGTCAAAATTATTTTAGTATGGTCAGATGGTTTATGGTGCTGTTGACACATCTGGATAAGTAAATGCCCAGACTGGGGATATGGAACTAAGCACTTCCTCACATGCAATGCCATGCAAAGTAAAACAGATGTGCTTAACTCATTTGCAGTGACATGGGACAAGATAGGTTCATAGACTGCACAGATCTTTCCAGCATAAGCAAGCTCCAGTCTGTCTCGGAAGTGAGCAGATCTTGGTAAAAATTGAGTTACACTGGGGTTGCTGGAATAAAGGGCCGGTGAAAAACACCCCAACAGCAATATTTATATTTGTGTGTCCATGCATTAATTTATTTTGATGCATACTTACTGTGTGTTTCTCTGGCAGGATCTCCCACAGAGTCTTACCCATCTGTAGTTCTGTCTCATGCTTTTTGATGTTAAATAAGTTTTTCTTTGCTTACCAGCTCTTTCTTTTGGTGTCTTTTCTCATCCTTTTTTGTGAGGGAGTGTTTGTCCTACTCCACAATGATTTTTCCCCCTTGCTGTGTAGTGAGGGTGGGATGGGGTTGCAGATTCATTGGAATTTTTTGTACCCTTGAGGTCAAATCCTTGCTACATTCAGATTCTAGGGGTCTTAAGATTTTACTTTCTGTCTTGATGGATATTTTGTGTTCAAAATCATAGATCATGGGTCTAGGCCTGTTTTTGTGCTTCTGCTTATTTAAGATTGAATCAACTCATGGTCATTTAGACCAAACTCCTGTGCTACAAGTAGCTAGACTGAAGTGTTTTGGTACTTTTCAGAACTGTAGCTAATGTGATATTGCTCTGGAGCCTGGGACTACTTGATGTAGAAATGTGTCCCTTTCATGCAAGGATAGTTTGTCCTTCTGTATTTGGAAGCATTGCTTACTTCATGGTGAATTTGAAATTCTTCTAATGATGTGCTTCCTTAGTTTCTGGGAGTGAGATGCTGATCTCCAGCCATAGCAAAATCCAGCCATCAAAGTGAGTGGCAGACACTATTTTAATTCCCACGGACTGTCTTTTTCAGGCTTTCCAAAAGTGATTTTTGACTTACACTATTTCTGGGTTTTGCTGAAGGAATCAATTCTTATTTCTTTTCAGTCTGCTTCATCAGTTAATGAGCATTGCTACCTCAGTGCCTTTTACCTTTTCTTCTTTTTTAAATAATGCATATTTTTCAATGCCTGTGTTTGAGGCAAGATTACCATTCCAATGTGTTTCTATTGTTCTTGTAATATCCTTTTCTTTTGTTCTGCACCAGAGATTCTCATTCCTATATGTATCTGGTCTTAATGCGCAGCATTTCTCTTGATTTTTTCTGTTTTAATCCAGTTTTAAGTAGCAAATTTCATTAAATGTATCACACAAACATTTATTCCTCTCTTCAATATTATTCCCGTATTCTCTTGCTGCCTATTCCTCTCCCCTTCCGTGTCCTATTACCCATTGCAATAATCTCATTTATCTGATTTTCCTTTTTTGCCTTGCATTAGAATCAGGCATGGAGACTGAATATCCCAACCCTCTCCCCTTTGTTTCATGTTTAAAGCTTTCATCAGTCATGCAATTGCAAAACTAAGAGTTATCCACAGGGAGTTCATTCCTGAGAGTAGTCCTCAGCCTGTGAGCCCCTTTTTGGGGGCTCACACATCCTAGAACCTTGTTCATAGCACTGACCCACGAGCTTATCCTACCTCTTGAGTCCTGCCTTTGCTCTTTGCCTACTGAAGGACTCCTGTAACTTCATTCACTTCTGCATTTTCACCGGGAAGCCATCCCTGATCACCTCTAATGTGACTGTGGCAGTGCCGTCTGGCCCAGCAGGAAGGACAGCCTGTCAATTGTCTTTCTTTGCAGTCAGGATCTTGTCCAGCCCCACTGCACACCCTTGTGCCTGCTGCCAGTACCCATTCTCTTGTCTAAATCTGATTTTGACCATGGTCTTCCAAATTGCTCTTAATTAAACTCATGGGTCACAAAGACCTTTCTCTTCTTAAGGTGAGCAAAAATGCCTATGAAATCCTCCAGCTTCTCTTTTTATTTCATACAGCATCCTATGGATCACTTGTGTTCTTTATTTGACTGCTGCCTCTTTCTTGAGTCTGTTGGGGCTGCTCTCATAATTTTTCTATTCATACTCCTCCCTTTTGCCAGTGGAGCAAACCTGTGTCTCTTTGCTTCTCTATTAACTGATATTTTCCTCATTTTTTTCTTCCTTGGTTGCAGCTTCCACATGCACCATCATCTAATGATCTCCCTTTTGAGTATCTTGCTCAGAACTTGTGTGGTGTCTGACATCTCTTGTTTTCATCACTTGTTTAAACACCCACTTGAGATCCACCCACATCTCAATATCACAATACCTAACTGCCAGAGTTTTGGAAAATCGATTTGGAGTCTCTTTCTCCAAACACAGACCAAAACTGCATCCCCTCTCCAGCAAGTAGGAGACATTTACCTACAGAACTGCAGATTTGAAGCCAAGGGCAAAACTGGGCTACTCAATTGGGAGTGCACTTGAGAGATGTGTTGGTGGGTGGGCTGGGGGGAAGTTTCATACAGTTTCCCTTTGCTGTGTTAATTGTTTCAGTGCTAGCAGGAATAAAAAGTAGTAAAAGTTTATTTTAGACACTAAATCAAACAAATGTGTTATGTGCACAGTTCAGGAATTAAAAAATCTGGTTATACATCTTGAAAATGTTTTAAAAAATATTCCGCTTAGTACCATTTCAGGGTATGAATTATTTTATGGATTTGGATTCTCTTCTGTTATTAAGCACATTTGCTTAATTCTAAGAAGCCTGGTTTTGATTCCTCTGATCCTATTATCTGTTGCTAGCATCACTATAGTGCATAGCAGAGGAGTGAGGTCTCATGTCCAAAACTTGAGGTTATTACTTTGGGTAGGAGTAGCAGTGAATCCTGCTCCCATTTGTATATTTCTACCAAAGTGAAACTAAACACAGAAGAAATACTGACAGAAGACATGCATGCAAGAGGACAGGTCTACAAAAATAACCCCCCAAAACCAAACCAAACATTACCACTTTAAGTGACAGTGTCAAAATATTGACTGTGTGGTAAATATTACATGCATCTTTAGAAGAATCAGCAAAATGTTGTGCAACTTTTTCCTTTTCCTTTCTTTTTTCTTTCTAGCATTTTTACTTTCCTCCCTCTTCTTCCCTCCTCCTTCTTACTCCCCACTTGCAACAATAAGCAGTTTGGTTGTTTGAGACTTGTTTTATCTTTCCAGTTGTGCATGTGTGTATTTTTAAATGGGTAGTTCTCACTTCGTGCCATGCTTGAATTCCAAGAAGAAAAGAAACTGTCCTACTTAAAAGAGCACAAAAGTATTTTGCAAGGAAAGTATTCAAAGAGGGATATGTCAAATTAAATAAAGAGCATTGTTAAACATTTTTTTCTCTGGTACATTTTCAATTCTGAGGAGAATCTAAATTTAGACTCTGAGCAGTAGGTATGGCTTCATATGGCATATTGTATCGAGTCCTGCATTTGAAAGAAAGATTTGCATTGAAGAACTGGCCTACAGGGCTTTTAGAAAAATACTGAGTGCTTTGTTTCTATTGTCCAAGAATATGTTTTCTGTTGTGTTTTGTCGTGGTGCCGACCTTTAATGGATGGGAAAGGATACATCAAATGACACCTCTAAGTCAAGCAGCTTTTCCTGGTGCAGTCTGGTAGTGATCACAAGCCAGCTGAAGTTCATATGCAATGGAAAGCTCTTTTTGCACAAGTGAGGACTAGGGTGGCCTGGTCTTGAGATACCTCCAATAATCAGACTGAAAATTCCCACCCTGTGTTGGGTGTCCGGTGTCCAGTGACAGACCAAGACAGAACTTTGGAGGTTGCTGCCTTTAAAGAAAGCAATCCATGGGATCTGTAATATTTTTGGCAAGCTGTCTACTTACGCAGAAACCGGCATCTCTTGCTCAAAAGGCAAATCAAAAAGCAGGAGAGGGCATCTAGGTGCTGGCCCTGCACCTGGTCACAACTACCCTATGCAGTTACGGATTGGGGACAGAGTGGCTGCAAAGGGGCCTGATGGAAAAGGGCCAGGAGGTGCTGGCTGACAGCAGCTGAACATGTGCCCAGGTGCCAAGAAGGCCAGTGACACCCTGGCTTGTGTCAGAAATAGTGTGGCCAGCAGGACTGTGGAGTCAAGGGCAGAGACAAAGTGCCTCAAATCCTTGTCTCCAGGGCCACTGTGCCTCATTTCTGTGGGCTGCCTGGGCAGCAAGGGGGCTGCGTGGTCAGAAGGGACCCATGAAGCTGTGTAGGAGGATGGATTCTCTTTCTGAGCTGTTCTTAGGGACAATCTACATATCATTAAAACTCCTGTGCCATCTGAATGCATAGCGGTACTTTATCAACTAAAACTTCTTTATTTAATCAGTTGATTTAATTATGAGCTAGTTAATTGAAAAATTCATAGTACAAGTTCTGAAGGTCAAAATACTCAGAAGTTCAAAGAAGACTGGAGCATTTGTTTCACTCGAGCTGTGACATGCAGTGCTGAGTTACAGAAATCTGCTCTGATTCAATCTGGCAAACTGATCCTGGGACTAAACAACTGAATTACAAAACAAGAAGACAATTCACTTGCATTCATGAGGTGTGAATGTATCTACTGCCAGCTGTGGTTAGTCTGTGATTGATTTATCTGTGTGCTGTGGTTTCCAAAAGATCCAAGTAGTAACTACTCTTGCAGAAATGCCTTTAGCACTGTCCTGTCAACCCTTTTAGCCCTCTCAGGGACATGCCCGAGTCTGAGCAAAGTGCTGGATTGCTTGATTGGCAGACTGCTGTTCTCCCTGGATGGAAGAGACATGCTGAGGGCAACAAGAACTCAAGATTCCCACCTCTGGGTCACTGTGTTTCACTGCTGCAGGAAGACTTTTCAAGAAGTTGCAGAGGCCAAGTGAAATATCTGGTTAATAATTTGGCAATAATCCGGATTTATGAACCGGTAGGTGTTGCAAACACTGGTTCCCCACCCCAACAAGCACAACAGAGACAGGGACCACTAAGAACTTGCTTGAGATCCCTATTTTAGCCTGAAAGTCATGTATATATCTGCTGGATATTTACATGCCTATAAAATACTAAACAGCAAAAACTGTAGTCAAAAGTCAGTGAGTTTTGGGCAGTTAATGACATCTGAAAACCCCAAAGCTTCAGTACAAGTTCTGTGTTTGCTGTTGGTCTGAAATGTACAATCAGAGCAGGTCGAGAGCAACATCCTTGTGTTCCCACCTCTTCAGGCTTTGTGTTTTCATCCCTTTGTTACCAAATTTTGCCATTCTTATCTAGCTCTGCAGAGCACCAGCCTGAGTTCATCTGGAAAAAAGTAGGATGGTAAAGAAAATAAGCAAAGGGCAAAGCATATGAAAAACAATAAAGGCAAAAAGCTTTCATACATATATAGATAGGCGAATACTTATTTTTGAGGGATGCTGCCTTTAAGAAGAGTGAAATGAATAAATAATAACTGTATAGTCATTTAATACTGTTAAGAGTGTCTAGGAGACTGTCTTTCTGAGCCTGCACTTCAGAGACTTTCCCTTTATCGTTGTTTACTGGAACACTAATTTTTTTCTCTTGTTGACCTGCACTTACAGCACACAAATCCCCCAGACAGTGTGCAGGAACGAGCCAGTGCTAGGCTCTCACTGCTGAGAGATGTGCTGGGAAGCCTTAGGGTCTGCAAGAGTGCTCCAAGGACCAGTTTTCTCATCTGCTGCTGTGCTATTAGGAGTGTGTAGCTATACCGCAGAACAGCTCAGAGAGGTTTTCCTCTCCTTGGGTTTCCAGTTAGAAGCTGTCTTGATGCTTGCACAAATCCAGCAGGACTTGGTAGGAACAGTACTTCTTCCATGTAAAACTTGCACCAAGGTCCAGCTATTGCTTTTGGGGATACTTCTGCCCTTACGTAGCCAAACTCTTTGCAGAACTCTCTTTTTGTTTCAAACTCATCCCTTGGGACTTGTAAACATGAATCAGGACGTTTTTAACATTCCTTTTGGGGGTTTGTTGACAATCCTCACTCATTTTTTTCATCAAGGCAAATGCCCCTGGGGCATGGCTGTGCCAAACAACGAGCACAGTCCTATCAGTGGTGTCCCAGCACCTAATCTGCTACAGCCCCAGGCAAAGCAGAGACACCTTTAGATGAGGCTGCTCCTGAAGTGTTGGCCCTGTGACACAGGAGATACAGATTCCAAGCATGGTTCCTAATGTGGGCATTGTAGGATCTTGTGACAAATACATGAATGTTTCTTTTCTCCTTAATCCGTGTAGAACCTCCCCTCAACAACAAAGGATGTTGTATTGGGCAGGCACTGTCTGCAGTTTTGAAAGATCGTTCTTGCCCACCATCCAACACTAAGTGTGGGAACCTCTGGTCTCTGCTGTGTCATTTCTGAGAATTGGCCTAATGAGGCAGCAGAAAGAAAATAACAAAATAGCAATAATACAGTGAAAAAAATTTCACATTTTGCTCAGGTTTCCTGTCTCTCATTATAGGCTTTTATGAGAAGTGCGAAACGTGAAAATTCGGAAGGCATTATTTGAAACAATAGTGAGTCTAGGTAATAAGGTACTGTATGCCCAAAAGCAAGGAAAATAATTGTTTTTCAATCTAATGTTGTATTTATCACTCTTGGGATGAAAATGCAGCTAATACATATTTCAAGTGTAAGTTCAAAATATTAATGTGCAACCAAGCAAAGGTTATTTCTCACTCTCCATCTGTTTCTAGTGAGGTTACATTGTTGTTTTTCTGCATTGTGTGGTTGCATTATCTTAATAAATGATTAGTAATGAGATATTACTTCCCTTTAAAACATATGACAGCAAAACAAGTTTTTAATAAAGTGCTTTGAAAAAGCAACAGACTGAAAAAAACCCTGGACAATAGTTCAAATTGGTAATGAACTGAATATGCCTCTAATTATATTGAATTTACAAGTAATAGGACGAAGCAACATTAGAAATTACTTCTGACTGAAATTCAGTGCCTTAAGGCTGAGAATGTTTCTCTCAAACTTCCAGAGACTGAATAAAATTGCTGTATCAGTATCTGTTTCAAATATCTGTCACTTCAAATCTCAGAATGAAGGACTGTGGGCTAAACCTTCCTGAAAAGAGATACTCCAATAAATATGTCACAAAAGCTAAGTGTTTTCTCAAGGCAAGATTTATTTTTGGACTTCAGTTTACCCAGTACATGCAACATTTGGTGTAAGTTGGTCTGGCTGTACGTGCAGGCTCAGTGCACATTTAAACCCACATTTTTAAACTTGGATTCAGCTGTGTTGATCTAGATGAGGCTCATCATAGGACTAAATCTCTGTGCCTCATGTCAGCAATTTAGGACTCAATCTTAATCTTTGTATGAAGTCATTTTGTATCAAATGTATAAATAATTAATGTGCTGTGTATAGAAGCACTATCAGATTAATTCCTTTAATAACAAAAATCCATAGATAAATAGGGGTTGGTCAGCAAAGTGACCTTTTATCTTTTTTTTTTTCAGTGACCTTGAATTAAATCCAGCATTGGCCAGAATGACCATTAATCATTTTGATCAGATTGCTGAGAGAATTACCAAGTGAAGTCAGTTGAGTCATCTCAGTTTACTTTCTGCAGGGAAGAGGCTCTGGGTTTGTATTGCACAAACAACACAATAGGCCCATGATTGGTTTCTGCAGGTCAAGGCTGATAGGTGTTTGTGGAGCAGCATGGACCTTGTCTATCTGCAGTGCTCTTGAACCTGCTGCAGATAAATAAAGGATTTCTTCTCCCAGCATGGGTAACCTCCGGTTTTGTGCCATAAATAGATTTCAGATGTCTTACAGCTGAAAGTATGGGGAAAGGATTTGTTTGCAGGTCGAGCAGAGTAAACAAGACTGTCTCACAGTTTCCTCTGGAGTTTAAATATGTTTGTATACCGCAGAGAAGAAAAACACAGGTTTCACTCCTACCTCTACGGCTGCTGCTACTCAGCCTCCATTAGCACCGTGTGAATGAAAACACAACTGGAGAGAAAATACTAAAAGACATTTAAAAACTTGTCAGACCAGCTATTAGGTTAGGTAACATTTGCTATAAGCTCAGCTTCATGGATCAGCTTTTCTGATGAGATCACAGCGGGTTAATGCAGGAGAGAGGCAGAACCACAATCCCAGTCAGAAATGGAGAAGTCCATCATAACAAGGAACAGTAGAGAGTTCCTAACATAATGAAACTATGTTCATCAGATATATTTGACTTTTTCCATGCTGAGGACAATATTTTGGCAGTGCTATGGAGAATGAAATAGATGATATGCACAATTCATCAAAGTCAGTATCTTGATTCTTGTGTGGCATGAATGATAAAAAATCAAGTGTTTCCAGGATCTCTCTTTTTGAGACTACACCTTATTGGTTCAAGTTAGAATGTACCACTCCCATGAAACCCAAGATCTCTTGTCTGAGAAAACTGCTGAACCAATAGAACAGAAAAATGCTAGCAGGAATAGGAAAACTGCTACCCAGGAATCACGAATCTGTGGTAATATTTCTCACAAAACATAGGCAGAAAAGCTGTTTTCTTACCACTTCCAAAGTGTTTCCAAACTCTCTAAGAAAAGTATTACAGCATCTGTTTCATAGGCTTCATCTACAGCAGAAATGAACTGTCACCTTCCTGCTGACATCTCTCCCACCTTCAAGGCTGCATCCCCCCTCTCCCAACATTTCCGGGTGACAAAATTTTGGGCTTGTGCAGTGATGGGGTGATGTGTCAGTCCTGTAAGAACAACGTGTCTGGGGATTGGTTGGCATGATTTATCTTTAACTTACCAGGTTTCACCTATCTGAGCTGTCACCTCCTGTTTCACCACCAACACATCTGCGTGCTGAGCATTTGCGTAGCATTGTGCACCCATGGCTTTAACATGAACAAAAAGTGGAGTGCTATTGCAAAAAGGATGTGATGGCTGAGTGTGCTGCCTTGTCTGGGAAAGGGCCCTAAGGAAACTTTATGAGAGAAACACTAGTAGAATCTCTCAAAAATGTTTTCTAACAACAGTCACAGCTCTTCTTTAGAAGAAGTGTTTCTATTAATTGCAGTGTGGGTTTCTTCCCATTACAGAAGTACCTTACCTTCCCACAGGCCTATAAGTTTTCTTTCCCATTTCAAAATAGAAGCTTTTAGGAGCATTTCTGCCTTATCTTCTGATGTTCATCCCATCTTAGAAGGATTTAATCTCATCATGTCTTGCGAGAACAACTTTTTCACGTCCCCTTTCTTTGCCATCCCGACTGTCACCTCAGCAACAGTGATAACTCACGTCGTACACCTGCTACAAACATCACCCAAACATACAGAGAGTGTTGTGAGGAAAAAAGAATTCTGGCTGACAGCAAATGATTTAAAAGCCATTCCAAATAGCTGTGCACTACCTCAGTGTGACCACAGGGCAGCCTGTGGTAGGGCTGTTTCCAATCTCTCCCAGCCTGGGCACAATGGAGACCCAAAATTCTGCAGGTATGTTCTATCCCTGGAGGCACTTCCCTCACTTTTCTGAAGTCAAGGTGAAATGGAAGTGGCACACATGAATCAGACAAAAGACCTGTCAGAGGGGGGAGAATGGAGCGGAGTCACAAGATTGACAAAAGCAGAGAAAAGCTGGATAAGTCACCCTATAGCCCCACTCTGGGAAAGAAGATGCTCTCTCTGCTCATTGGGTAGCAATGGGTGAGCATCAAAAGATGCAGTGCTGGGGATGGGCCCCAGGGCTCCAGGCTCCAGCTCTTATGAGGGTCACTGGACCAAGGACTTGAACTCTCTAAAGAGTGTTCAGGGACCATGAGAGGTTTGCAATGCTGGAAACTCCATGGATGTGGGGCCAGATTTGTTAGGAGTAAGTGATGGGACAGTGCTGACCTAGTCTGTCCCCAGCCTCTTCCTCCTTATATGTAAACACAAAAGGTCCAGGCACTGGCAGGCTATTAATCACAAATCCAACTGCATCTGAACTGGGTGTGCAGCTTCTACATCTGTATAACATGGGTTTATAGTGCCTGTTTCTCTGTGTGAGTGCCACATGCAATGCAGTGTGACATTTTGTGTGTTTAGTTATAATTCAGCATGGTGATCCAAGCCAAATTAGTACCCTGTTTTCTGGTAGCCATTTAATAACAATCACAAATGGCCCAAGGAAATCCCCACTTGTACTAAAGACAATTTAACAGACACAGATGTGTTCATCTACACAGAAACTTCAGAGGAGGCATTTTCACAAATATCTGTTGCTTGTTGCTTTCCTACTGGCATTTGTTACTGCTTCCTGCAATGCTTGGTTTAGTCAGGGTCTTGTCTTCATGGGCTGAATGAAGGATTAGCCAGAGTGAAGGGCCACCTCTTCTTTTACTTCTTGCTAAAATCATTAGCCCAGATCAATTTTATATTTCCATATTCCTTTAACACTGACATATGTTCTTAGAAAGCGTCAGCTGGTGCACCACACTGCCTTTTATGGACAGGGCTATTGCTTCATCATTTGCTATAAATTAGGAGAGATTTCTAAAAGTGGATGCAAACCTAAACAATCATTTTGGTGCACTTTTCTCTGAGACTATTGTTTTAGCTGGATACATTATCTATATTTAAAATATATGAAATGGGCATATACTTAACGTTCAAAGTGATATATTATAAAGATAGAAGAAGGTGAACTCTTGATATATTGCAAGCCTTTCATACCATGAAATAACTATTGCCTATTATTTTACTCTTGACATTTTTATTTTTAGGGGAATTTCAGTTGATTTGTATTGCTGACACCACTGATATGTTGTTTCCAGTGACCTTACATCCAAAATCAGTAGGGTGTGACATTTGATGGCCCAGATAAAAAACATTAATAATAGAAGAGAGGGCTTATTTTCCTGCTCATAAATTAAGTTTAAATAATGCAGAATTTATTTTTAACTCTCCAGTACTTTTTACTGTCTACCCAATAAATGTATTCATTACTGGGAGCTTAACTCAGGTTTTCTTAGTGAAGCAGTTTACTAAGATCTTTTGTACAGCCTTGTCTTTCTTCTTGAGGCAGTGTTTGGTACGCAGCACCACTGTCCACAAACAGAAGGAGATGGCTCCCAAGTAGCAAATAAAAAGGAATATAGTGGCAACAGCAACATTTGGCATGATAAACAATAGCAAAGAATTAGAATCAGAGAAGTTTGCAGCATCTCTGTCGATAGAGGTTGATATAAGTACTAAATGCAAAGTATAAATATTAGTGTAACCTAACCTATAGGCTTATCACACCTCTTCACAGTCCTGCCTGCACAAATCTCTCTGCAAATGTTCTCTTGATGAATTTTTCATGAATGCCTGTGAACTACACACCATTCTGGTGAATACTTCTCCACTTTGAAAATATTCAAAGACCATGATCTCCAGATGCAACTTGAAAAGAAAAGAGAGAGAGAAAGAGAGGGAAAGAGAAAGAAAGAGAGAGAAAGAGAGAGAAAGAGAGAGAAAGAGAGAGAAAGAGAAATTCACTGATCAGAACTGCTACCATCAGCCCTTGGGACACAAGCACCTTTATGTAAAGGAGAAGTATGTCTGATGCCTCAGCAAAAACCTTAAAAACCCTGGAAAAACACCCTTCTTGCTCCTCTCTGATCTGCAGCTTTTATGAACATGATAAATTGTTATTAGATTGTTTTGAGAATTTTTATATCAGTAAGAGGAGAGTTATCACCATATATAGGCTCTTAAAAGACAAGATGGGTTTCTGCAGCACAGGGTTATACTTTGTGTTCCCTCCTGTCATTTTTTATTGTACGAGTCTGTTCAGGAGACCACGGCATCTCTTTCACTGTCTGTGGATGGTGATACAGCATCTCTTTGCATAGCTTTGTCCTGAAGGCACTGGCAACAAAGAAGATTCATGGAACTTTTTTCTCTTCAGAAAGGTCTTGTTGGAGTTTCTGATGCAATCTGATGACTGAAGCAAAACCAAGCTCTCTGGCTTGCTCCTTTCCAAGAGAAGAAGAGGGGAGCAGATTAGTTTGCCTGACTGAAGATGCTTCCTATTTTCTTTCTGTTGAACAAATGCCATCTGTAACTTCAGTGTGGGTGAAAAAGCACAAGAGATTTTGGATACGAGCGTGTGAATGCTTCTTCCCCTGTGAAAAGTCTTATTACAGCCAAATTTTTATTTCATTTACCCTACATGGACTCAGGTCCAGCCTCACAGACCTGGTCTGTGGGTGGAATTTGCCTCCCCCATTTTCCAGGCATGATTCTTGTTGCAGCAAGACAAGGCAGCATCACTGCTAAAAATGACTGCTAGAAATGAAGTGTTTAATTTTGTCTTTTGGTTTCTCAATTTTTAAGATGAACTCAGTTCGTATTTTCTTCTGCAGTCAAGAGGATTATTTCTGGAGAGTTTTATTTTGGATATTTGGTGGGGGGGAGGGTTGGAATGATTTAAGCTGATTCCTGTGTAATGTCTTGATTCCAACACAGAGTCTTAGAAGGAAAGACCTGAAATAGCACAAGTTGGCCGTGCTCAAGGTGTATAATAGCTTTTGTATGTACATTTCCTACACAAAATAATCAAAGAATAATAAACCCACCATTATTTTCTTTTACGGTTAATTCTCCTAGACTCATGCTGCTGCTGAACTGGTACAGGAGTCATGGATCAAATGGCTATATATGAGAAAAAGGAAGGAACTTCAGATCATCCCATAGCCCTCTCCTCCAGAGAACCAAGGAAGTGGAAATGGCCCTCAGCAGGTCCAAGGAGGGCATGGAGGCTTTTGTCTCCTCCACCTGGACACCCCTCATCAACTTCTTGGGCAATGGTAGAGCGGGAGGATCCCAAGGCACATCTGTGCCTCCTGTCAATGATTCAGCATCCTCAGTGGGTACGTCTACTCTCCATGTGGCAGGGGGAAAATGTAAGGCCCTTACTCCAGATGCCATAGGTGTGCAAGTGCGCAAGGAGCGGGGCAAATTGCTAAAATAGCTTTTTGTCATCCCCTCTGTCTAACCTCAAGAATCAAGGGATTTCATGGTCACCAACCCACCCTAAAACTAGGAATTGTTCTTTATTTCTCCTTCACAGTCCCTTGCTGGGAGTGCATATGAGATTTTAGGGGACACTTGGATTATTGGATACACATGGGGATTTCTGAGGAGCTAGTGGGAAAGGGATGCATCCAGCAGAACTGCACTTCAATAAAGTGACAGACTGGCTAGAGACCATTCTGCTCCTAGTAGGATCTCCAGTCTGCCTCAAAAGAGGGAAGGCCATTATGGGAAGAGAGATGCCCCAGCCCTGGGGCATGACAGAACGCTCTTCCCTTGTCTCAGACACAGGGCAAAGCTGTCCTGCTATACAGCTAATCCAGCCCTGGGACATGACCTGTGGCCTGGAGAAACCTGGGCCAGCCAAAGCTCCTAATGACAGCTGCTCTTCCTATTCTGGGATGGTTATGTCTGCTTCAAATGGAAATAGGGAGGTGAAGAAGAGGTCATGTAAGAAAATGGCGTCACTGGCATTCCTTAAAAGATGTAGCCCAGGTCCTGTCTTGCTTTGAACAAGTGGTCTCAATGTATCACTCTCTCTTCAGCTGCTCTGGTGATCTTGGAAGGGTTTTCCTAACAGTTGTACATGTCAATTTTTCACAGTTCACATGAGTTCCTATGTCTGGAAGTCAATATGCCAACCACTAATATATAGCTCGCTTTTACTGTGAATTCATGAAGTATCACTGCAATTAAATTTTCCTGTTAATGACATGATTTATTAATGAAACAAGGTTCATCCTGAAGCTGTTGAAAATGAAAATAGGGTTGATTCTCCCTCACAGTATCGTAAAACTCACATTAGATACAGATTTTGAATGACATTTTAAAATGCTGCCAAGCCAAGGAACCTAGTAGGGAGAATCAGGGTTTGCCCTTTTCCAGACAACTCACACAAAGAAATTAGAGAAGACAGATCAGCAGCAAGAATCCCTACCCCAAAGCAGAAAAAACCCGAACCCAATGTCAGATAAAGCCAAAAACCTCCTGATAAGGAAAATCACAGGAGTCTTCTATTGTTTTGCGTCCTCTCAGAAGCAGTCTAGTGCTGAGATGTAAAAGCTTTTGTGTGGAAGCTGAAAGTTTCTTGGAGAAGGCTTAAGAGTAGCACTGCAGTTTATGCCACAGAAGCAGTGCCTGAGGAGTACGGTGTAAAAAAGCATTACTGTGGGGCTCAGATGATGGTCTGCTGGCCTTTTCCATTCATTTGTGGCAGCTGACCTCCAAAAATGACCTTGGGATAAGTAATAACTAAGCTGATCAAACAAAGTAACTGCTACCTCAGTCATACCTGTAAAGTTCACTTTATGTTAATGGACTCCATATGGTTGCAGAAGTTCTCTACCTAATTGCTTTATAAGCTGTTGTTTTCATTTGTTGGGTTTTGTTTTTATTTTTTTTTTCTTTAATAAAATGCTCTAAATATTTGCTGTTGGAGGAGAACAACGCTATGGGAGGCTCTGAAGTGATATTCATAAGAACTGTGAGCACTGACTAATTGATTAACCAAGAGTTCTTGAAGAGAATGATTTGATTAGGGTAATTTATAGAGATTGTATCTTTTGTCATCATTTGTCTTTGAAAACATAGAAGAAAACTGCTTCCAAGTGCATGTAGCCGCTGGCATGAGAGATGGTGTGCACTACATCATCAGTTACAGCAGACTGCTCAATTTTGTACCTTTCCAGCCAGTCAAATATCCAATAACAACACACACACATGCACACACACGCACACACACGCACTTGCTCCAGCTCTTTGCAGTCCAAACTTTTCCAACATGTGCTTAGAAAAATATTTGGGGTTGTTCACTGCTCTGCTCTCTGTAGCATAAACATTTATTTAAATGGGGCTGTCTTTTCAGTAATGAAGAATGAAGGAAAAACAATGGTCTGATTTTGACAAATTAACTTGTGATTTGGAGAGTCAGTGAAGCAGGGAAGAGACATTCCTAACTATACTAATTAAATGAGCTTGCAACATTTATTTTAATGCAATGGAACCAGCCATATGAAGATGAACATTTTAATTTATTTTGCGGTGACATTATGAAAAATTTCTCTGCTGCAGATTATCTACAAAAACAAATCTCATCAGCACCTAGGTTTGTGCATGAAATTTACATCTCTCACATAAGTTTGACCTTCCCCAGTGAAAACAAATGGAATGTGCTAAGTTAAAAAGTTTCTGCAAAGGTTGTCTTCCCATTGATGCGGTGGTTTATGTTCAAATTACCTCTGTGAAAAACACATCCATTTTTCATGGCGCTGTGTAGATGAAAAATTCTGAATCCTTTCTAAGGGGAATGCAAATATAGCTCATTAGTTCAGAAACATTTTTCATGAACGACTGCTGAGTATTTTCAGGCAGATGAGAATGTGCAGTTTCAGCCAAGAATGAGCACCACATGTCCTACTAATTGTTTTTTAAACTTGTTTCTTCCCTCTATGGCATTCAATAAGTCTAGAAACTGTGAAGATTCCTGAGGAAAAGAAATTATAGGTATCCTCACTTACAGCATATACTGGGTCTTTTCAATATACTGTGCAGTATGAGGGAAAAATAGGAGCATTAGCTTTCAGATGGGTAATATTGTTATATTCAGGCACATGACATTTCTCTCCTTGGAGTTTTTTCAGGTTTCAGTAATGAGTAGGAATATTATTTATGGGGTGCCATCAACAGAGAGAGTGTTGTCCTAAGGTTCATATCAGTGATGGTGTTATGGAGCTGCTGTCAGTAGGAGCTGCAGGAGTTCATTGAGTTTTGGGGTTTTAACGAGGTTGAGTAGCAGTAAGGTATTTTCACTGTTTTAAATTGCTCTAAAGAAGATGCCTATGCCAGGATTTTCCTTTCTTCTGCAGGCCTTCCAAAGGTTTGCTATGACATGGCCTTAAAAAGCAGATTTGAGCAACAAATCAGGCTGCTAGTCTTGCCTTCTTGAGCCTGAAAGCTGGAATGGCTCAAAACAAGGAAAACAAAAAAGATGGTATTTAGAAATTATTTTATTTCAGGGCCTGGTCACCTGTTGAATATCTCATGTCTCTGAGTGGTGATCCTTCATGTGCCATGTGCACCCACCAGCTCCTCCTCTCCACTGTGGTGGTGGGTGACTCTCCGTGGGCCATTCTGCAGCCGGCACCATCTTAAGAGCTCAGACAGGTCTTTACCTGGGTCACCTGGGCCCAGGAGGTGAACTGCCCCTGTCAGGGCTAACATGGGTTTTGGGATGACTAAAGTCAGCAGCACAGCTCCAGTCAAGTTAAAACAATCAGGGCATTCTTTGGATGAGATTCTCTTCCCATGGATAAATCTGCAGCCCTCAGTCTCATCTGCAGACAGCGCGCACACCTCCTCTGTTTTCCAAAATTCATGCTGCTTGACAGACTCTAGACATGTATCTTTTATCTTAGCCCTTTTTCTGTTCCCCCTGGAGTATGAGATCGTCTTTTAAGACTAGTTACAAAGAAAATCAAGCCAATTGTCATGATTTAGGGTTTCCTACAGCCGATCTCTCCCCTTCTTTCTGCCTCTTGCCTGGCACCCATTGACTCTTCTGCACAGGGTCTCTTCCCCACCGAGGAATCCACAGGCCCTGGGCATACTGTGAATTATTTTGGCCACACGTGAGCTGCAGCCACCTCTGGACTGAACCGTGGAGATCTTCTGCCCATGCACAGAAAAGCTCGAAATGTGATGAGTGCAGTCTTTCACCCAGCTGAAACTGTGGAGGGTTCTTAGATAGGAAAGGGGTTATTACTGAAAATTGAATTGGAATTTAACTGTAAAAGGCATGTTAACAAAGTATGTGAGCCTTAATGACAGTCAAGTATGGAATATTAAGCCAGTCTATGGTAAAAATCCTGTTGGCTGAGACCATAACCCTGTTTTCTTCACCTGAAAAGCAGTCTTGTGCTCCTTAAGTGTTTGCTAAACTCTTGCTCATTACTCTTTGCTCAAGATGGAAAACTGTCAGGTACTGAGTAATAACACTGTCCTCTACCCTTGTCGATGCTCTGATGACAGATGTCACACAACCACTTTTTTCTTGACTCAGTGTATCAGTCTCTGCTTTGCTCTTTAGGTCTGCCTTTCTTGGTTACCAGTCTTAGAAAGGGTTCTCATATAATAATTTCAGGTGTCAGAGCTTCTCCACCAGAACAAAATATCCTCCCAGGAAGATCATCTCCAGGAGGAGACAGGAGGACTGCAGACTGTCAGGACTGCCATAGCACTGTAGCACTCAGTAACTCTGCCTCTAAAAATCATTGGGCAATAATTATACCCAGAGATAATGAAGCAACCACACTGTGCATTGACCCCAACAGAGAGTTAGCTGAAGAAACAAACCTTCAAAACATTTAAAGCCACACAAAAAATGCCAGTGTATTATCTGACAGGACAGAGAAAAGTAGCTTCTTCCTGTGTGAGAGAATTTTTTGATTGAGGATATTTTGCTGGTCTTGAAGTATGGAAGTATTTTATTACCACTGAGACTTACTTATCTCTCCTAAAAGAGTCAACAGCCAAGCTCCTGCTCACAAAACCAAAGTTTCCAACCATGCTTACATTCAGCTAAAACCACCAAAGCACTGAAAAGGTCTCGTAGTACCAAACTGGCCCACAGAGGTACTTCCGTGAAACTGTGACTCCACAGCAATGGATCTGTTCCATGTTTTCCAGTATGCCGTTCACAAGCAATAAAAGCTGCTGTCATTCTTCTCATGATGAAAGAAAAAGATGATGCATTTATACGAAAGCTAGCACATAGACCTTCAAAAAGAAACTTCTGTCAATTTGCTTTTGACTCCAAAGTAATGTACAAAAAGTCATTGCTCTTTCTGAGCTCACATATATCTTGTGTTTTTCTTGAGGAATCATTTCTCTTCATTCACCTTTTTACTCTGTTTAAGCAACCAGATTAATGTTGTATGCCTGGACTGGGTGCTTTTCTGACTTTCATGCTGTGGAGATAGCAGCTCATATAATGGCAGGAATCCATCCAAGTGGGGAGATGCTTTATTTCTTACTAGTCTTCCTGACTCCTCTAGAAACCACATTTCTTCCCCTTTTATTTGTCCCCTCTTCCCCTTTTCCTTTGATTGCAATTACCCTTTAGCTAATAAGCATCCAATAATATTACTGTCACTTTCTGCCATCTATAAAGAACAGCCAGGTGCTTTCATCCTGATAAATATTTATTTTAGACTGAAGCAAACAAGGAACAGCCCAGCGAGGCTTTCTGGTGAGAGATTAATCTATGTGTTCTTCTCCTGCAGGAGCTGCAGCACACTGTTCCTGTGGAAGATGTTAACCAGTAATAAAATGGAAAACAGTGTTTCCCCAGCCACCCTCCTTGGTGACCACTGGAGGCACAGACAGCAAATGGACACTGTGGTCAGGATGCCAGGGATTACCGAGAGCTTCCAGCTGCAGCTCACCCAGGGCCATGCAGAAATTAGAAAGAGTGTGAACCTTCTGTTCTCTGGCGGCAAATCTCTGAGAACCTCCACCTATAATTCAGGTGTTGCCTGTTCTAGATTTTCTTTGAACTTAGGTGACCAGGGGGCAACTTCTGCTGAAGTTAAACTGTCTGTAAATCCCTATTCTGCTGCAGATGTCAAACTGGGACAGCACTGGCTTCATGGCTGGCTAATGGAAAGTGGTGTTCTGATCTTGGTGAGTGGCTTAGAAATCCTTCTGGGCCTGGCTGCAGCTCCTGCCTTTTCACACTCCTGATGCTTTGACTTGCACTAATTGCGGAGTGGCTCTACCATCAGCCTGCAAGACTTTTTTTCCAAGCTTTTGGAGAGCAGGAGTGCTACAAATGGAAGTTAACGGACAGATATGATAATGAATGTTCCCCCTCTCTCTTTGTCTCTCTGTCCTTTAGTGCAGTATGAGTTTGCAGGAGATTAATTTTATGTAAAGTTTTACATTTCATGTTGTGATCAGCATTTTTTTTCTCTTGGTTGGCTCTGAGAAAACATATATTCAAGTTTGGGAATTCATCATGTCTGATTAATGATGTGTATATAGAGCTTCCTGTATCATCTTCCTTCTTTTGGTCTTTTTTATTCAGTTGTTTGCTGTACTCCAACCCTGCGGATAGATGGTTCTGCAGTGATAAATGTAAAGTTTGCATAAGCCATGTAACAGCAGGACAGCCTATTATCACTGTACATTTTCCATGGCTGTGCAAACCTCTGTAGGCTATTTTATTGCTAATAGATCCACAGAGAAACAGTAGTGATTTTATGACTCTTTTTAAAATGGAAATTCATGTTTGAGAAATACAACTGGGAGGAAACAGATGTAAACCACTTAAGCATTTGCAGAAAATTGAGATGCACACTCTTATTTACAGACCCACATCGCCTCCATCGTTTTATTTTCAAAATTAAAATAAGCAATCTGTTTGCCATGGGAAATGAGGAACTGTAAACTTGTTGTTTTTCCTTTACAAAGCAATGGCCAGTGTCGCTGTCTCTGTGCTTAATGGCATCAGAGAAAAGGGATGACAAGTCTCCCCCCCTAGATTTTATTGTCTATAACACATTCTCTTTGTAATCTGTGTAAGAGGTATGCAAGCGGGAAAGATTTTAGCATAACCATGTGTCTGAATTCACATTATGTTATAAAAGCTAAAATGATTGCCCAACCTATTATAAGGTTTTATCCTAGTATTTAAAGCTATTGGAAAATCGATTTTAAAACTTTAATAGCAAACAATTGCAAAGCATTAACACCCATGCCAGAGTGCTCATGTGCTTACTGCCTACACCAGCAGAAAATATTTCTTTCTTCTTGCATGCTGGTTTAGATTACTATTTTGAGGGCCAAACACCCCACTGGAAAATTATTGTAAAATACCTTTATACATTCTGTTTGAACTTATGAAATCACGTGCCACAAAAAAAGACAGCATTCAACATTTAGTAGTTACAATAATACTTCACACTGATCTACAGCCCAGCATACATGGAATCTGGAGCTGTACACCCTCTTATTCCTTTCTTAAGAAAAAGATATTATATATACTTTACAAATAATTAAGCAGGGACACAGAGCTTTATGGAGGCTTGGATCTATGTCAGGGATTGCTGAGGCCTGAAGGCTGGGAGAGCACTCAGTCAGTCAGTCAGTCCTCTGCTTCTCAGTAGTTGCCACCACTGACCATATTTTTTTCAGCCATATATTTCTGAATAACTTCTTGTTTTCCAGGAAAGCAAGGGGGCTGCATTGTTAAAGTCCTTAAAAGGACATACAATACACTATTATATCGAAAGAAGGCCACTGAGCAGTGTAAGAAACTCTACTTTCAAAAAACCTCTGATATGAGGAATGTGAAAAAACCAGAAAACTTAAGCATCAACTGGTAAATGAAGAGAGAGGAAACCCCCTCCTCTAAGGTACTGGCCTGCTGAATGTTCCGGGAGAACTGTGTCCCATAGGAAGCAATCTTAGCAATGTCCTGTGACAGACAGGTGTATACCTGCAATAACACTTCCCTACAACAGCTCCATACCCTGGGAGGCAGGAACTGCACGTGCCTCCTGGCCACAGCTCCTTGCAAAAAGCTGGCCTCAAAGCTCAGAGAAGCCAGATCCTTCTCTACAGCTACTCTGGTCCAGTCACCTGGACACGGTTTTCTTCAGACAGCCTTGAAGTTGCAATGAAGCAGCTTGGAAGAAGGTAGAGGACATCACTGAGATGCCCCACTTGCTCATCCTCCTCTGCCATAAGAAGAAGAAAAGGAGAGGAGGGCTGTTTTTTTTAAGGTCAAAGCCATCAGCATGCCTGGATCTTGTCAGCACAGCTTTCAGGCTGGAGAGGAGTGGGAGCAGATAGGGAGAGCAGAGCTGGCAGTGTAAAATGCCCAGGGAGCAGTGCTCTCCAAGAGCACACCAAGGAGAAAGAAAAATCAGGTGTCAGGAAAGAATGGCTTGGGGGAGTGGGGAAGCAAAACAGCTGGGATGGAAGAGCTCCCATAAAGAACAGAGCCAGACACTAATTCCACTTTTGGGAGAAAAGACTAAGATACATATTGCATTAAAGAGAGCTAAAAACACAGACTGCCTTCCCTAATGTTATTCTTCCATGCAAGTGGTTTCCATAGTGATGTCGCTTGATTGCAAGTGAGAGAGGAGATGGCCACAAGGCAATCTCTGCTAGGATGCTGTTCACACCATGGAAAAGCACAAGACCTCAAATCACTTTGAGAAAAAACCTGCGCTGTAGTTGCTCAGTCCCCAGAGTGTGTCTGGAAGGGAAAAGGTCGGAGAGCCTTTTCCTCCCCCAGGGCAGAATGGGGGGACTTTCCCTCTCCATCCTGGAAAGCCTGCAGAAAGCAAAACCTCTCGCTGACCTTGCTACATCTGCCACCAACAGACCCACTGCATCCCAGCCCTTGGGAAACCAACCAGAAAATGTGCTTCAAGCCTCCAGGCCGTCATGAACACGGCCAGGAGTGACACTGGTAGGCTGGAAAAGCTGACAAAATTTCACACAAAAATTGAAGTGAAAGAATTCTTTCTTATACTCTCCTACACTTCACTCAACACTGATTGGTACATTAAAGAGCTTTTTTGAGCCCTGGCAGTTAAACGGAAAGCTTTCTTGTTGTAGCACTGAAAGAAGGGACAGATTTTCCAACAGCTGTCTAATATCTCTGTCAACATGGAAATGAAATAGATTTAAGGACCTCAGAAAAGCATCCGAACATTTAGTGCCCAGTAATAATGCATTCCAATTTCCACTTGCAGAAACTGGAATTACTCTCAGTCTGTTCTACCAGCTTTATAAATAAACATCTGGCACAACTTTATTTTTAGAAAAAAAAAATCATCTAAAAGCAGGCTACTAGCTGACCATCTCTTTATTAACCCAGCTACAGAGATGCAGTGTTCGAAAAATTCTAGTGTGAACCTGCGTGTCATGTCCAGGCCCATGGGGAAAAAAATGGTAGCAATAAATAGCCAAATAAGAGAATGAACGAGAGTCGATTTCAGTGGGATTTGTGAAACACACCGGAACCATTCAGATCTGTGTACAGCAGTGCTCAGATCAATGAACAAAGTAAAAACATCACAGATTTCCATCCTCCAGCTGCACACAGCACTCCTTGTTCTTAGATCAAGGCACTGTGATAAAGAAAGATCAAGCAAACGTAGCCTGAGGACCTGTGAACAGATGTCAGCTGCTTTCTTTGGTCCAGTCCAGCCTGCTACAGTTCATATCTTAAAACCAACAACAAGATTAAGCAATTATTCCCTATACGCTTGTTATTGTTGTCCAATAAAGCAGCATCTAAAATAATAGCTTTTCTCTTGCCACCCAAGGTTGAGTACTGCAGAAAAATGTGTTGAAACTGATTAGGTTAGAGAGATAGGTCTGCATAAATAATTGCTGAAAGCCAACATAGTCAAAATAATAATAGCAGAGAAAATTAACTTTCAGATAGAAAAGCTACCTGTCTATGCTCTCATTTGTATACTGAAGACTAATTCAGCAAATGAAGAATACAATTCTTAGGACAAAGCAGATAACCCATGGATTTATGGTGGTAGCTGTCACAAAAAGCAGATCTACCTTGAGATCGATTGGCCTTCAGAAGTTTTAAATTAATTTTTATTTTTATTATCATTATTTTCACGGAACCATGTTAAGATTTATACAACATTTCTTGTTTGGTTTGCCCTGTATGTCAGCAAGGGAACCTAGATTTACAGATAATTAGGTAGAATACTTGAAGCAATTCAAGAATTCCTTTCATGCAGTTGAAAGGTGTCTTTCTTTCCTTGAATTTCTTTTTTTTTTCCCCTGGCTCCTATCTGTCATCAGTTACTTTCTTCAGAACTGGCACACTCTACAGAGTAGATTTCTCCTTCAATAAATATCACTGTAGTCATTAAAGATCATCACTTCTCCGTGCAGTCAACAACAATTTGAATGTGGAAACCTTCATGACAGTCCTCCCTCTCGCAGGAGAGGAAATATCTTCAGTCAGTATCTCATCCCTTCAAGGTCTCTCTTCCAGGTCTTGAAATAATATTTATAGCCCCATTTTTCTTGTCAGTGCCATTCCCTCTTAACAAGAAGGAGCCAGTTCAGAGTAATCATTGCCACCATGTTTTATGCAGGAGTCTACATCTAATAGCAAATACTCCTTCTGGGCCAAGTTGATGAGAGCAGTGTCGTGTCTGCTGAGCACTTCTGCTGTCTCTGCCTAGCTCATTCAGCGTGGCCTATTGGTCTCCTCTTCTATTTTTACTTTGGTTTCTGTATTACTATTCCAGAAATGGATATGTTTCAAGTAACCTGACAGGCTCTCTCTCCTTCTTGACTATTTTATTATTTTCAGTGAAATGTATTTAGTACAGTTTCTTCTGCTCATCATCATAAACACCAAAGAAGTAGAGTGTTCCTGGCAAGTGAAAAAAGGCTGACAATTCTGTATTCAGGGCTGAATGCAAGTTAAATGACACTGTGCTGATCCACTATGAAAACAAACAAAGTGTGCAAAATATCTCCCAAAATCTGACATTTCACAGTTTCAAAGGGGCTTTCCTAACAACTGGGCTGCAGCTGACAGTATACTGCATCACTTTTAACTTCAGTAAAAATCTTTTCTTATAGTTCCAGATGAGCAAATGTATGACTCCTTATCAACAAGTAGCAAAAGACTTTCTGTATTTTCAATCACATGCAGAACCTAATTTGGATAGTGTACATCTGATGAACTTGCAGCATTTGTGAGGCATATCAGTACTGAACTTACAAAGTTTTTATTTTCAGGAGCGTTTCTGCATAATATTTATACTGAGCCTGAAGGTCCAGAGTATATGGCTGAAGGCAAACTATTTGAGAGACTACCAATCACCTAACCATAGTCCACAGGAATGAAAAAGGAGTAGTCCCAGAGTCCTTTTTATCACATAAGGAACTTGGAAAGATATAGGTAACATGGAAAATGTGAATAGTTATGAATATTTTTTTACATGTGGTTCCCCATCATCATCCCCATCCCCACCCTGACTGCCAAGGGTGGCTCATTAATTTGGTGACATCTATGATCTTTGCCCCTCAGTGTTGATGAAAACTCTTGCCTAATACTACAAAGACGTGAAGTTGACTTGAGGTAGATTTTGAAGTTAATGGAGTACTTTACCTGTCATCATGCACCCCATGGCAGACTCTCCCTACTTTATTGCAATCATCGTGTTTTTCTTAAAGTTTTGCAGTCTTCTTTAGCTTGGAGCTTCCTCCCTTCCCTCCCTGCCTGACCTACCAAGATTTAAGTCCTTGAAGTTTTGAAAGAAGGGGGAAAATGTCAAAAAGGCAAGCAAAAATCAAACGGCAGAATAAAAGATTTGTGACTCTATGTGTATGCTCTAAATTTCATGAATATTAAGGAATCTCACTATTATTAAAACTGCACAAGAGGAAATTCTTATGTGTTTAGAAACCTCAGCAATTTTGGAGTACCTAGAGTTGGCAAATACTGAATAGCTTCTTACAGAGGCCCACAAAACAGTGAACACCACAAGGCTTCCTGTATCCGGAGCTTTAAAATATGCAAGAGCATCCTATGCCTATTAGATGCTCAATATTCATATCTGAAATCACATTTTGGCCACAAAAGGGAAATTAATAACCCATCACTCACCATTTTCTGTGGTAATTAAGGAGTTGCTCTAAACTGAGCATTGCGAATTTTCCATGTGTCAATTTGCTGCCACTTTTTAGTGCACTAGCTGAGGAGTCCAGAAATCAAAGAGATGCAGAGACTTCAAACACGACTACCTAGAGCTGTGCTGTTCTGAATGAAAATGGACATAGAGATGAATGTTAACATTTTTTTCTGCAGACTCTTTCACATGTGTGTGTCTGATACTTTCTTTTACCGGGTCTGAAGCTCGAATTGAGTAATGAATAAACATGTCTTTTTGAAACAACTTTGACATTTCAACTAAGTTTACACATTAATTAAGATAAGGTTGTCCTAGCCCCCCCCCCAAAGAGGAGCAGAAATTTGAGAGAACCTGGTGGTTGAAGTATAGTATAAAAAGCTGTATGAACACTTTGTTAAATGCACAGATTTAACCCTGCTGGTTTGCTCCTAATCATTATTAATTGCCTCCAGTGGTGGACATTAATTTCCCTATTGCAGCAACATGCATCTTGAGTTTGGGCATATCCTAATATATCAAGTGGGACAGGTGATATAATTCAGCTGGTCACAGCTGGAAAGAAGACAGCCACCCACATGCAAGCAGTCTGTCAGCCTTAGTTATGCTGCAGACACCACCACAGCCTCCATAACAACATCGTACATTTATCTCTGGGGATAACTTTACAAGAAGTACAGCTGATCAGTTCATCCTATTTAATCTGCTGTTGTCTTATCAGGAATAAGGATGCTTTAGCCTGGGCTTTACCTCTGAATTTGGGAGGGGAAAAACTTCCACATAGGGCTGGTTGTGCAGGAGAGCCTGAGCCTCTCCTGGTTGCGAGAAAGGGAAGGGAGTTGGTACGGTGTCCCAAAACAGGGCATGCCCCAGTAGCCAAAAGTCCAGTGCTGCCATCTGGACCATGAGAGATTTGTGTTCACATCCCTGAAGTACCCAGTTCAGACTGGAACCTGCTTGCCAAGCATTGTTTTTGTAGGCTTGTGTGATGGTCACTGTGCCAGAGCAGCTCTCCCACTAAATTAACCACTTCTTCCATATGTACAAGGGCAGGAGAAGTGGACATAACCCTACCGTGGAAGGGGCTGGTGGCAAGAGCCTCCATTTGAAGGCATAAGATGCAGCTGCAAAAGCCTGCTCAGCCCATAGTCCTTGTGGGAGGAGAACACGCCTCGCTGTCTGCTTTCAGGCAGAAGTTTTCATTCTGGACTCAGGAGGGACATACATTTCCACAAGAAGTTTCTGGGTTTAGAGATGGCACATATCCAGGTGAAGAATGTTTCCTTGGGAAAAAAAAACTTGCCCAAGTGTCCTGATTATCTAGTTAATGAAACATGCAAATTACTGCTAGCTCAGAGTTCCTTTCCCAGTATGCCCCATAACTACACCTCGGCAGCTGTTATGGTGTATGCACTGAATTTAAGCTAGGAGATAAAGGAAGTCTGAGGAAACAAAAGACTGCATAAAAGGATATTGGGATTTGGCCCAGAGGAAAGATGAGGATTTAAACTAAGCAGAACCAGGTTCCACAGTTGCCTTTCTTAACTGTAATTAAATGTAATTTTTCAGGTTACAATTACCCTTATTTGTAGCAACCAGCAAAAGATTAGCCATAGAATTGCTTAGCACTTGGTTTAATGAGTATGCACAAGTTTGTTTGCCTGTCCAAACCCTTGTCCAAATATGCAAAATATATTTGTCCAGAGAAAACGAAAAAATTTAGGGTGGTGAAAATTTTTGGAACAAGCTCTTCCATTTACAATTTTTCAGTGAATTGTGAAAGCACATATCCAAATGGTGCTTTCTTCTTAATACAAAACGAAGAATGTATTTTTGGAGCCTAAGTGTCATGCTCCATTTGAAGAGGCTTTCAGACAGTTCTTATTCAGACCACTTTGGTGATTCCTGGTAACTACTTTGCTCTTGAATTCACCACCATAAAAGCGAAGTGGAAGAGCTTAAAAGAGCAACTCAGTTATTTAACAGAACAAGTCCTGTTGTTATAGACTGATATGAACTTGATGGTCCTTCTTTCTGGTTCTTAGTTCTTGTGCCTTTCAAATGATCCTAATCATATAGGTGTAATCCTGCAAATTCTTGCTGCATTTTGCAGATAGGTCTTATCATTCAAGGACGGCACCATACAAGTGCAGTTGTTTAATGAATCAGAACATTGAGGTGAAACCAGTCCTTAGCATCTTAGCATGTAATAACGCTTTACACCAAGCCTAAAAGCATTATATAGTGTATTTTTAAATTTTCAATCATTAGGCGTGATGCATTTAGCCCAGGTGAAAATTGTAAGTACTATAGATAAAGGAAAAATACGTTTATATGCCTTTGAAAGGGTTTTACTCTTCACCATGCCTGTGAACTGTTCCATACTAGGTCTCCCAAACGATATCTTGATAATTAGATCTCCATTTCTTTAAAGGTGACATTTTGTCCTGACAGCATCTAAATTACGTTGTTTTCTTTTTCTGTTGGGACAACACGTTGTCAAAGTGAATCACAGTGAATTCTCTCTGTCTCTTGACTTTGATCCCTGCTTTTTCCCATAGAAGAGTCCAGGCTGTGGCTTGGCAGTGTGCCGGTGCTGATCAGCTACTGCAGGCATCCAGGGCTGTGTTTACCTCTTTCTTGTTCCTCAGCTTTGCTGGAAGGAGCCAGCATTCCACTCGCAGCAGATTGGTCTTGATCTGTCTCAGCCTTCCTTGGAAAACTCTGTCTGCTTAGCTGTGGACAGCTTTATATTTCATCTGGACTGGCACCTGGTTTGGAGGTCTGGAACACCGTGTTTATGCTTGTCTGATCTGTTTTTTACCACTTCTAAGGCACGCTGTTTTACAATCCAGGATCCAACTGAAGGCTTTAGTAGGGAAGAGATTTGCTACAAAATCCAAGAAGGAAGGAAAACAATTCTGGATATGCTGCAGTTGCTGTCATGAACTTTGATAAGATGGGGTTTTTTGTTATCTAGGCAGCAGGAGTCTTTGGGTTAAGCTGCCAGTGCAACTCCATCACAAATCTCTCTGCCAACCTGTGAATCAGATGCTCATGATCAAAATGGGTCGAGTAAACTGTTGGGTTGCCAGTTTTGGATGGCTTGGCTGAACAGCCTTGTTTCAGCTAGAACTGTTATTTATGAGTTATCACCGAAGATTCCAGTGTTACAATCACTGTTGTTAACGTGAGTTTAAAGGAACAAAGGCTTTGTACTAAAAAGGAAACAGTCAGGAAGAAGCCTTGCACAGTGGTATGTGGGCTGAATTCCTTACAGCAATATACATTTCCCTCTTAATTAAAATAGTTAAACTGTGGAACTAGACATTGATGCAATATGTTGTTCCCATTCTAGAAATACATTCACTAAGAGTTAATAAATAATCTATGTGTTCTAATCTTTTAAAGTCATTTCAGAGGGATGAAGTCATCTGCTATAATTGTAAATGCAGTACCTCTGCCTTCACTATATTCAAATGTAAAGGTGAGAAACCGATTAGAGGTGCTGGGTTGTTAGAGATAGATGCTCCAATTTAAATGCCACAGCATTTTTTTCTAGCGAATTGAGACACTAGAATAATGTTTCCTTCTATTGTAAGGCTTTAGCCCTGGATTTCTACCTGCTTACCCCAGATTTAGCTGAGAAAAGGGATCAATTTTCTTCTTACCAAATTTGCAAAGATTGCTGCAATCAATACAGACTGCCTAAATAGACCAGATTTCCCAACTACACAGCACCCAGTGCCAGACCTGCATCACATTCTTATTTTGACATCCGAGGTGAATCTTGCTGCAGAAGCACAGTTAAAGCTGCTTTTGATGAATGTCAGGGCATTGTTCTTCTTTGCCTTGCTTTTCTTTTAAGAGGAGTTGAGCTGACTTACCTGGAAATTCAAGCTTTCCACATGTCCAGTTTCAGTCCAATTTCAGATCCTAAAGTGAAAGTACATGGCAGGCTGTAAATTTCCCCAAGTAGCGGGGTGACCAGCCATTGCTGAGTTTGGTTTCCCACTTCCAGACTGCTACCAGTCTTAGGGGGACTCATTCAAAACTAGCTGGTGAGTGACTTTGTTGCCCAGAAATTGCAATCAGAACTGCAGTGTAGATGCTTTAATCTCTGATACCCATGCTTCCATAAGCAGGTTTAATTCTCTTGTTGACAGCCAGATTAGCTAACACAATGCTGTCAGTCAGTGCAGGCAAGGATAAGCCACGTCAAGCTTCAGATTCACTCAGCTCCCATCAGTTGTGTACTCGTGACAAAATGTCACGGTTTGGAGCATGACTCCTCCCCATCTGTAGCGAGTAGTGAGTTTTAATTGAAATCATATAATCAAAGGGCTGCAGTAAAACACTGCTGCGTTTCTCGGTGATCAGAAACCTAAAGGAAATTACTTTAATGAAGCAGAGAGCCCAAGAACTCCCCAGCTAAAGTCCTACCTAAAAGAAAACTCAAGCACACTTAAAAGTGCAGAAATACTCAGAGCAAAGATCAAACTTCCCTTGCACCTCCTGGAGTGTAACAGAAATGTTACTCAGTGGAGATCCAGCCCCGGCTAAATCTCGTGCAGCGGAAATGAAAGACAGGCTACACCACTTTCCTCGGTCATTCAATACCCCAGCATTTTACGTGAATATCAATGGCAGCATTGTCCAGTGTGTACATTATATAGAGACAGTCAAAAATGGTATATCAATGATAGCATCTTTAATAGCCATAAAAATAAAGTGAGGAAGACAGAGGGTGATAAATAACGAACAGCCTGTATTGATCCATCTGCATTTGGTTTGTTAGATTTCTTATACAGTTCATGGGAACAAAAATCTGTCAGTTCTTCCTCCTTCAAAATAAACTGCTTTCCATTAACAGGCAGCAGATGATCTCATGGGTTTTAAGGAAACATACAAGAGGGATCTGCAAAAAAGGATATGATGAAGATTATTAATATAGCTATAAATTTCATCAGCCTTTCCTCTTGAAACTTGGACAACTGCACTAAGCAATAAAAATAATAATAATCTGAAGCTCTTCTGTATCTCTGTAACCTCTCTATGACACTCACGGTAGCTTTAAAAGTGGTGCTTAAGTCCACCTGATAGGAAAATGTCACTTGCAATGGCTCAAGTGTGCATTAATCCTGGATCACATGTGAGGCAGCTTCTCTGGACCCTCTCCAACCTGTCCACATCTTCTTTGCATAGCGGGGACTAAAATTGAACAGTATTCCAGGTGTGTCCTGGCAAGCTGTGCTAGTTTTGTCTGTGGTAGAGTTAATTTTCTTCACAGTGGCTACTATGGGGCTGTGTTTTGGATTTGTGATGGAAACACAATTGATAATATAGAGATATTTTTGTTATTGCTGAGCAGGACTTGAATAGAGCCAAAGTCTTTTCTGCTTTTCATACTGCCATGCTGGTGAGGGGCTGGGGTGCATGGGAAACTGGGAGGAAACACAGCTGGGAAAGCTGATCCCAACTGACCAAAGGGATATTCCAGACCGTGTGATATCATGCTTAATACATAAAGTGAGGGGAAGAAGCAGGAAGGGAGGGGCATTGGGAGTGCTGGCATTTGTCTTCCCAAGTAACTGTTACGTGTGATGGGGCCCTGGTCTCCTGGAATGTTTGAACACTTGTCTGTGAATTAGATCCTTGTTTTGCTTTGCTTGCATGCATGGCCTTTGCTTTCTCTATTAAACTGTTTTCATCTCAACCCATGAGCTTTCTAGCTTTTATGTTTATTATATTCTCCCTGGTCCTACTGGTGGGGGAATGACCAATCAACTGGGTGGCCCTTGGTTGTGTCTGGTGTTAATCCACAGCACAAACTCTGAGTACAGTGGGATAATGACTTTTATCTCAGCTTGGTGATGTAATCCTGCATCCTGCTGGTTTTCTTTGCTGCAGAAATACACAGTTCACTCATACTGAGCTTGTTCTCCACCAGGACCCCCAGGTCCCTTTTCCACAGAGCTGGTCCCCAGCTGGGTAGATCCCAGTCTGTGCTGCAGTCCTGCATTATGTTTTCCTAGGTGTAAGACCTTACATCTGTCCTTGTTGAATTTCATCAGTTCCTAGTTAGATCAGTCTTCCACCTTATCCAGGTCTTCCTTCAGAGGAGCTCTCCCTTCTGAAGTGTCCACTACCCCACTCAGTTTGGTACAACGGCAAACTTCGTCAGAGTACATTCAATTCCACCTTCCAGCCTAAAGTGTATACTGGTTTTGGCAGATTATGATAAATGTCAAAGTCTGTTCAGAGTCAAGTACATAGAGGATTTTGGAATATGTGTGTACGTGTGTTTGGAGGGCTCCATACACACTCTAATATGTAAAATATTTTAGCCATTGAGACCCCAGGTGTTTGAGGCTGCATTCCCAGAGCATGTGGGAGGTCTTTCACAGGGCTTCTTTTTACCTCAACGGAGAGGATGCCTGAGCATTGAGTGTACACTATTTACCTTCCAGACAGACATCTGCTTACATATTTTGGAAGGGAACAGCAACATTTCCAATATAGATAGCACTAAGAAAATGGCTCAGAAATACTCCCTATTTTCAGTTAATTCAAACTGTAGAACAGCTTCATTTCTGCTGCATTTGGAGTGTGATGCAGTTCTGATATGTCACATTGCATTAGGACTTTGCACATGCTATTTGCCCATCTCAGTTTCAGGCTTCCTGCAGTATGAACAAGCACACTTATTTTCTTATCAGAGTCCCATTTCATGCCCTTGAGTCATAGAAGGAATAAAGCCCTCTTATGGACAGTAAGATGCAGAGAGCTTCTAGAAGCCCTCTGCTGCCACAGTTCACCAGCTCCTTAAATTCCAGTTACTCCACTTCTTTTCCCCCAAAGAAATATTATTGAAGCCAGCTACTGGTTTGAACTCCTTTCCAAGTGAGTGTGACATGAACAGAGGAGGCAGCATCAGCCAAAAACCTTGGGATGCCACCTTTACTGACCATTTTTCACCTTGAAGCTGGTGGTGATATTTGGTGACACCAAATACTGACAGCCAGGGTGCAAATCATGCCACTTCATTTGGAAGGCATCAATTCGTATATACGATGCTCATGTACTGAAACGCATTGTATCCTAAGCAAGCTCACCTTCTAAGAAAGGTGTGATGGCATCTAAACTGCCTGTGGGCCCAGTCCCACGCTGACTTCTAAACCATATCATGGGACTGACTGATGGACAATTTGTTGTCCCAGGTCAGGTTTGTCAATCTGATGGAGCAGACAGCTGAATTCCAGCACCTGGAAATGGGTTGAGCTGCTGCTATGGAGAGACAGGGTAGCTGGTACAGCCCCCTTGCTGCATGCCTCCTCAGCTTCCCCATGTGTTTTACACTACTGTGCAGTGTATTTTAATATCGTTTCCAGCACTGGTTCAAGGAGGGAGTTGAAAAAGTGTCAAGAAATATTGCTATAAACCAACCTTTGACTCAATATCAATGTTTGACGGATCTGAGTTCTTTATCCTGCTTGTTTATCACACATGCGCAGACACACAGACGCAAAGACACACAGATGCAATCACACACAGACACAAAGACACACAGACACACACACAGACACACACATACACGTACACTTACATAACCTCTGTAGTTTAAAGCTGTGGTACTCTCTTTGTCCTTGCATCCTTTCCCCTGATGTTTATGACCCATTTTCAAAGGCATGCACTGGTATCTGATGATCTGTGTCTTTTCAAGTCTGCCTACAGACATGCAATCTCACTGTCTGGGTAATGCTTCCAATGGACAGCCTTCAAACAGACTCACTTTCCTCTTCCATCCTTTGCCCCCTTCCCACGGATAAAAATGACTGATGAAGCCCATTACTTATCTATCACATAATAGATCTGCTTTGACACAGATTCCTTATAAAGCTTGCTCTTAGCAAAATTTGTTCTGGACATCAAGAAGACACCGGGCTAAAACATTGCCTTCGTTGCTGGGTTAATTCAGCATTTAAATTCTTTTTCTCTACTGACTTTTTTTCCTGGAAAATTGGTCCACTATATACAGCAGAATTTAACTGATCCATACTCCTGTGATAAAAAAAGTCAGTGTTACAGTGAAAAAATTCTCCCAATAATGCTGACAGCAATGTGTCTTCTAGACAAGATTAAGATGCATACAGCAAAATCCTGACACCCAAACTGGGAAAAGAGGCAACATGAAAAGGGGTTTACTTACTTTTTGATAGTTCTCGAGCATTGTCAGTGATAATTGTGCTTTTTAAGTTTGACCACATTTCAAAGCACTGTGCCCTACTGCACTGAGTACAGAACAGTTCAAGCCCTGAAAACCTTCAAATTGAGGCCAAGAGGCTCAATTCACTTCTGCGTTTAGGGCCATGCTTCTGCCCTGCCCCGGCAGTGCCTGGGGTCCTCTGGCACGTTGTGTTTTCCATACACATCAAACCCTTGCGAGTACATTCAAACCCAGAGAAACTCAGATTTGCTGGTCAGGTCATGGTGCATTTTTGACGACTGGAAAGATTCTCCCTGATTAAATTCCAGAACTCCAAACCCGGGCCAACATTCCTAACACAAGGAATTCCCAAACCCTGTAAGCCACAACATCTGCAGCTAAAGCAGTCCTTGCAGGGTCTGCTTATCAGACAAACAGCCTCTCACAGCCTGATGGAAAGCTCCCATCCACGTTGTCCCTCGCACCAGAACACAGAGCAGAGCAGCCTGAGGGGGCAGTGAGGGCCATACCCCAGCACTGCCTCCCATCCTGGGGGGAACCTGCCTGCGTGATGGGTGCATGCCTGCTGCTCCCAGCAGGGAGGTGTGCCTGCAGCTCTGCTGGGTGCCTGGCTCTTCCCCAGCCTCGTGGGGGCCTTTATTTTGCATTCTTTTTTCCTACAGAGTGATGTGCCTCCTCCTTGGGGGCTGCGAGGAGTAGCAAGAAAGAGAGTGGCTGAGGCTGCTGGGTATACGTTTTTGTGGGGGATGTATAGGTTACTACAGTTTCCAATTTGGCAGAGCTCCCAGAAATAGCTCTTGCAGAAATATATATCCCTGAAATGACCTAAAAATAACCCAGTGGCAACCTGAAGTGTACATAAAGTCAGAAGATAAAGCTGCAGAAGGTATAAAACTACTCTCCCTGCGTCTGAGCCCCAGGGAGCACCTTCATGGTGGTGTCATTCCAGCCAATATTGTGCCTCACCCCTCCACACCACAACGCTCTGCTCCTGGTTTGAAGGACTTGGCTTGAAAGCTGCAGAAGGACTGATGCTGCCTTGGCTGGATCGGGGGACACCCATGCCTTTGGAGAACATTTTACTTGTGCATAGGAAATGAGACCCTCGTGAGATACAAGTTCTTGTGGGAACAAAGGACCACTGCTCTTCACAAATGTTATAAAGCACTCCGAGTAAAAAAAACCCCAACAAAACAGCTCCTCTCATATATCATTAGTTTTAATATTACCTGCTGTACAGAAATAGAGTTAAATTATATTCAGCAGGTTAATCTCCATTTTTAACAGCAGTCTCAAAGTCAGCAGAGTCCTTCACAATCCCATATCCAAATATATGAATATATTGAGAAATTTGCATGAAATGGTCAATATGGGAAACTTATTTCACATCTCCAGACAAAGGCAAATGAAAATCAAGAATCTCTGCAGCATCCATCCTGAAAAAAAAAAAAAAAGAGAAAGAAAAGCATCTTATTGAATAAATTACACCTGAAGAGTTTCTTTAATGGTCAGAGATTGATTCTCAGGACCAGAAGCCTGAACAAGCAAACAAAGTACCTGCTTCTGTCTGCCCCATCCTGAGAGCTCTTCACATCAGAGCTGAGTAAATAATTCGCAGTAGATAATTTAACTGCACAAAAGCTTTCTTTTTTTCACTTACCGAATGTCAGTACCTTGATTGTGGCTTCCTCTAATTTATTTGTAATTCAAATTTACTTGTCCAATTTATTATCTTTCTTCTTTCCTAACAGGTCAGATAGACTGTGAAGGGTCTGCTGCAAGTATTTCAACCTGCCTGTTCGAAAGAGAGCTGAGTTCATCATGAATAGTATCAGACAGCTTCGTGTTTTTTTCCCCTCTATCCACAGGAATGCAAATTTTGTGATCAGGGGAAGAGCTTTGGGTTGATAATAAAAATTTTATTCTGCTGGATAAAACCTGAGGGGTTTTTCTCAAAGCTTTAGCCTTAGAAAAATGGTGGTACTGCAGTCTCTGCTGTCTCTGTGCAGAGCTGAAATGAAATCTTTTTATTACATTCACTTGAAATAATGGCACCTGCTACTTCAGGCACAGTCAAAACCTCATTCACTTGCCTGTGTGCCCAGGCTCTAGAAAAATTTCCCAATGAAATTGAACCCCCACTGCGTTAAGCAGTGTCCCTTTTAAATGTAGTAATTGCAGAACATAGATTGAAGAGAAATGGTCACAGCAGTGGCGGATGAAGAATTTTTGTCCCTCATTAGGTTTAAGCTCGAGGCTCTGGTGGAGCTTTGTCATCTCAGCCCAGCACTTCTGCTGTATGGCAGTATTCGAGCGTGCAAACTTCAAATGGGCTTTTCATGGGCGTCCGTGCAAACCGGGCTCCATCGCTCTAACATCTGCAGAAAGCAAACAGCAACGAGCTGGGAAGCCTGGGCAAAGGGAAGCCATTTTCAAGCCATCAGCAACACTGGTCCACCTAATGCAATCCCTGTCTTAGCCCCTGGATGTGAAAGTCGATTGAAAAAAAACCAAACCAAAGCCAGAAACAAATCAGCATCATCCAGCCAGATGTTAATGAGAGATGAGCTTTTAATGCATGTTTGCTGCTATTCACACTGCTGTGTACCACCACTGTTTCCTTCAACTTACATAATCAGATATAATCAGTGAACATGCTCATGCAAATTTGACCAGAGGATGGATTTGTAGCCCAGGACTTCTCAGTTAGAGTGGACTTGAACTAGAAAGATGCAATCTTTTTCAGAAATTACTACCTCACATTGCATTTCTGTAATTTTTAGTTTAATTTCTTTAATTATTTTACTCTAAAACCAAGTAAAAGTTAGACAAAACTTGGAAAGTTTGTTTTTTGTTTGCTAGTGTGGATGTATGTGGGACGATGTGTATGTATGGGGTTTGGGTTTGTTTTTAAAATCCTAGTGGTCCATAGCCATTTTCCCTTGCCTGAGGGCTCTGGCCATGGGTTGACAAATAAATTTCTGAAGGGCCAAATGCATCCAAGTGTGGATAGGCAGAAATAAAGGCTTTGTGTGGTGAAAGAATCTGCTCCAGTTTTTGTCCAAAATCTCAAATGAAGTGCCCACTCTGTCAGGCTGGCAGTGCTCACCGCTCCAGTGCAGTTGTCTCTGAAATCCACAGGAATAATTTTCTCACCTTTTGCTCCTTATTTTCACACGCCTTTGCACTCCTCAGCTCTGATCTTGGGTGAGAAGAAAGCACCAAATTAATGCAAGAGGGCCGCACTTGGGCAGGGCAGAGCAGAATCCCAGCAGAAGCCTCTTCTTGCAGCACCTCGAACCTGCAATGGTACCTCTGAGGAGCATCCCTCTTCAGCATCCCACCTCAGCCCTGCCAGCCTCTGGGGCAGCACAGCCTCAGCTGCATTGCACCAAGGACAAGGACATGAAATATCCACGTGCCCACGCACCAGATCCAGCGGGCCACGGGGTCTCAGTTGTGATCCCTGAGACCTCAGCAAGGAGAGTCCTCTGTGAGCCATTTCTTGCCGACGTAAAGCGGAGCAGGCTGCCTCTGGCTGGCTGACTGACAGCTGAGAGGCTTTTAATGAGCATCTCTCCTCCCTGGCAGCACTTGCTGAACGAGGCCTCAGCTGGGAGAGAGAGCAACAGCACTGGGCTGAATTATCCTGAATTATTCTTTGCGCTTCTGAAAAGGTACAACTGCTATTTAGAAAGGTTCATAAACCAACAATGCATCCAGCATATAAAAGACAGAGAAAAAAAACCCCACTGCATGAATCTATATTTCAAAATAAATTTCATTTATCCCAATTGACCCTTTTCTGAACCACTAATAGGACAAACATTCATGATAAAAGCTCATGAGGGATGGGAAGAAACCAAGGCCTTGTGGATAATTCAGAAATGATAGGCCATGCATGGGAAATGATACTGAAAAATGCATGAGAACTATTTTGCTAAAAAAAATATGGACTATGGAATTCTAGCTTGCTTGGAAGAATCAAGGTCAATAAACAGAAGGATGCAAAAGTGCAAAGAACCTGAAACTGAGAGCAGAAAGCTCTCAAAAACCTGACTGAACTGGAAAAGAAGAGGCACTGGAATTTTTCAGAGAGGGGTAATGAGCTGTAGGGACATACCTGAAAAAGATGCTGTGTTTGACACATGGCCGAGGTCACAGCACAGGAGGAGGCTGTAACCACCATCACAAGCGAAGATTTTTGCTCTGGAAGAGAAAGAAAAAGAAGTTAGGTCTGGAAAAGCCAAATCTGGAAGGAGTGGCACATCCAGCTCCTGTTCCTTGTGCTGCCTGGCCCTGAGCTGCCGCAGAGGGGAATGGTGCCTGGAAGTCAGCATGACAGCTGTGGGGAATGAAGATGTACCAGCGAAACACAGCCTGCCCGAGATGAGTGTGACATCGGTTTTGTGAGACTGTCATACTCAGACTGGTGTCCAGGAGCTGGAGATTATTGTAACAATGACATGGCAGCAGATTGAATTTCCTCAATGGCAAAGGCAAGCAGGAGAGACCAGGGATGAGTGTCAGCTGGAGCAAGCAGCAAGACTCACCGGTATTAGAAATGCCAGCCTTCACCCTGCTCCTTGCTTTATTTTTAAACCACAAAAAATACATCACTTACAACACACAGTGTGACCAAATAAATGCAGAAACTACACTTGAAATTCAGAGAAGACAGAGATTTTTTTTTTCATGAAAATACGATTTCATTTGCAGCTACGTCTATAAAGCAAGATTGAGGATGTTATTAGACATCAGACACTGCCCGGCTGGTGAAGTGTTTCCTGAGCCTGTAGGTATTCTTTGAGGAAAGTGAACTGGGTAATTGCCTTTCTCAGGGCATCAAACACAGGGATGGGGTGGGGGGCAGAGATAGTAATGAAAAAGTAGCGCTGCACTGCCTGCCCGATGATATAGCAGGTGTGTGTGTGCCTCTGTGCACACCTTCAGCTGGCCTAGAAATCAAGTCACTCCTGCAGAGTCTCTCACCATTTTTATAAGACTTCTCTGTTGTGTGTTTTAGTGGCAGATTTATAAAGGTAACAGTGAAATGGACTCAACGCTGATAACACTTCCCAGGCTTGGGAGGCAAAACATCCCCTAGCAAGAGGAAGCCAAGAGCCCAGGGGAGCCCTTGGCATGTCTCTTTGCCATCGTCCTGGCAGCCACCAGCACAGGAGACACATTTGGGCTCCAAGTCATCCCAAGCTGATGAGCAGCTGTCAGACCCTAGTGGAACCCCTTGAGGCAGGAGATGATGGTCTCAGCTGGGAAGAAACTGCATTAAAACCGCCCTCACTCATGCAGGCTCCAGAGTCACACAGACTGCTCCACTACTAAGCTGGGGAGAAGTGGGAACTTTGCATTCTTCATGATGCCCACATGGTAAAGCCAGACGCTCATTTAAATCCATGAGGTTGGCATTTTCTTGTGACAAGGGCCAGAGTGCCTGGCTTGGGAAAACGGGAGGAAGTACAGGCAGAATTTTGCAGTCCTGAACAAACGCTGTCACCTCTACCCATCACTTTCTCTTCCTGAAGGATCCCCTTGGCAGTCCCAAAGGTGTTACTGTGTTCTTAAAACCTTTTCAATATAACTGAACCCGGTCAGCATATGGTGAAGCCAAAGCACAAGCTGACAAGCAGAGGACCAACCCATAAATGTTGGGCATATCTTCCTTCCCCACAGAGATGAGCCTAGGAAGAAGGAAAAGCCTTTATAAAGCCACTGAAACGGGCTAAAATTTGAATTGCCTGAAAAAGGGAATTTTTTTGGATAATGTAATACATTTAATTTTTTTTTGTTGCACCTTAATTCAGACGGAGAACCAAATCTTCAATTTACATTTCTTTGAAATAGAGAAAGGAAATTCCATACGTAATTGTTTTGTTTTCTTCATGCTGGTGATAGCTTATGTACTGATGACTTTCATGTTTGATGTTACAATGTCAAGAGGCAAGGCTGGGTCTTTAAAGTTGGGGTTTTTTTAATGAAAATGAATGAATTCTTTGTTCCTCTCATTTTGACATGCTCTGTGGAGAGTGTATGCTCAGCAAGTCTAAAAACTTTCAGGACAACCTGTCACAGCCTCTAGGAATAGACTAAATAAGTGTTAACCAAAGCATGAAATATGAAACACAAAAACACAAGACAGAATGAAGTGAAATTCTGCTCTGATTTTAAATCACGCACAAACAGATTTCCTTGCTATAAGCAGAGTGCCTGACTTTTTTTCTGTTTCCCTTGTGTTCTGCTTGTCTCTTCTTTTTCAGGGGAGGAAAAAAAAAGTGGCATCTCAAAATATTTGACCTCCTCCAAATGAAATATTTTCTGTTATTCTAGCTGGATATGATAAAAATGAAATGAAATGATAAAAAAGAATACTCTTCAGAAATATGGTATATTTTTAATGTTTGCTTTCTCCTCTGCTCTTTCTACCAATAATGTTGTCTGGTCAGAAGGTACTAATAGCCCTCCATAGACAGCTTTAAAGATGAAGAGTCTGAAAGTCAACAGTTGAGTTCAGGACCAGTTTCCCATAAATATCATCCAGCCCTTAAGGAAAACCTTGGTAAAGTATAACACTTATAGTGCCTTTTTGAAAAGGAGATAGTCCTTGGCAGGGATATTGTTATCTTCCAAGGACATTTGTACATTGTGCATCTTTTTCAAATTTCCTACAACAAGGGTATTTTGAGAATTAAAAGAGCCATGGTGAGTTGTTAGTAAGTGAAGTTCTTGCAGCTGCTACTTTACAGGTTTCAGTAAATCTCACACCTCCCAATATATTTCAGCCCCTCTTAGATGCTGCCTGCAAGCAGTTGTGCGACACTGATGTCTTGCTGGAGAAAAGTTGCCATAAAGCAAACAACGCTGTTTTTGTAGCAAGTGCAGCTACTTCTGCAGCCCACGCATTATTTTCAGGTTTTAAGTCAGAGAACAGCATAGCTGGCTCCTGAGGGGTTTCCTTCCATTGCCGTGAAACAGCCAGTGTTGCAGACAGCCAGGACTGCAGCCAGGGCTGAGTGGACCCCTGGCCAGATCCAAGGCGGCAACTCACATTTCCTTTATTTTTGGAGTGCACACTAATATCACTCCAATGCAGATTTCCTGTGTTTCCCCCCCTACTTTACAGGGTCCTGCAGTCCTCAACTGTCAGTGCACACAGGGAATGGCTGAGAATTGGAAATTCAATTCATGCTTGTATGAATTCAAGCAGTTTACAGTGCAATGGAAAGCAAAGATGCCTTTCACTCTCCTTCCTGCATTCCCCGTACAAGCATGCCAAAAATCCCATTGCTTTCAGTGACAGACGTCACTGCAACATAGCTGCACCTGAAAAAAGAAGTATCACAGATGCACACTCTGCCTTGCAGCTTCAGCTGGGAGAAATGAGAGGCACAAGCTCTGGAAATAAATCTGCCCCTCGCTCAGCACCAGATAACCGACAAGTGTTCGTCCATCTGCCGTAAGCAGTCAAACTGTGAGTTCACTGATGTGATGTTACGGCAGCGTAATCGACTGAGGCTTTTTGGGCCGTGGTCCATGCCTGTGTGCTGCTCTCCCGCAGCAGCGTTTGGGGGCGAGGGCTGAGGGGCAGAGGGGCTCCTCGAGACCGAGCTGATGGAGCTGGGCAGCAGTGCTGTGAACGGATGACTGGAGCAGAGGCACTGCCTGACCATGTTAGTGCTTTCTGCCAGCTGCAATGATGGAGAAACCTCTTGCAGCTGTCCCTCAAATCCCTCTGCCACACAGTCAGAACCCTTTCTGCTTCACAGCTCATCTGCAGTCACTTGTATCCGTTACCAGCCCTGGCACTGAACTTCTGCCTTAGTATTTGGGTACCAATTCCTTTTGTCATCACTTTCCCCCGGTGTCCTTAAATGGACACGAGGTGAAGGTGATGGTAGCACACTCCCTGCAGCATCCGCAGCATCCAGGCAGTGTAACCCACACACTGACAGGGCCCACAGCCGAGAACGGGAACGTCCCCTCCCTTGGCCCAGCGGCGGGTGACACCCTCAAAGGAAGTTGCATTGCTCCATGAGGTTCCCCAAAAGTTTTGCTGCTGATGGAGGGGCTGAGCAAGGGGAACTCTCTTGTGTCCCACGCTGGCATCATTCAGCATCACCACCACTGCATTTACCAGACTGGAGCAGTCCAGACAAGGCCTGGCTGAGGATCCCAGGGCCAGATTGCTATCTCAGGGGAGAAGCAACACTAGGATCAGGAGATGAAAACAATGCCACATCTATCACAAACAAGGACACTGAAGAAAGTGTAGGGAAGATTACACACAAGTTGTAGCTCATTAAAGGAAAACATGCCGAGATATTTTTATGTTGCTGTTACTTACAAAAGAGTCAGTTAACACAGCTTATTATGGTAATTACAGCAATGTAAAGAGAGACCTAGCAAAGATTGCAGCACTTTAGTACACCATCATCACAGCTTAAGTGAAACATATTTAGGACTCAAACAAGACATCTCCCACATACCTGGCCAGGGCATAAAAAGACCAGAAGATCCCTGCATAAGCTGCTCAGGATGCTCCAACATCCCCAGGCAAGCAGAAAAGCTGTCAGTGTTGGCTCAGTGTGAGGCAGAGGATTGGCCAGAGAAGGCTGGGATGTGGGGCTGGCACTGCACGGTGGCCACAGGGGAGCCAGGGTGGCAGGCAAGATTGGACAGAGATGGACTTTGGGGGATGCAGGCCTCAGGCAGATGATCTTGTGATGGGCAAGTGGTTCACAGATGTCTCCTTCATCACGTCCATCATTCTGTCTGATGCAGGGATCATGCGTTGAGAAAGAGACTGAAATCCCATGTTTGCCATGTGATCTGGCATCTCTGATAAATCCCCCTCTTACACCTCCAGTTTCAAGCAGCTGGGAGGAATTCAACCATTGAATTTAATGACCCTGGTGGGATTTGCTATCCTTTAATTTATCCAGTCAATTTCTGATACAGAATTTATGTTTTCACCCCTGGAGGTGGTGTCACCTCAGTCTGTGTACTCCTCTGCACCCAGATTTATGACAGCTTCTAGTTCAAAACTCTCCTGTAATTCTTTACACTCTAAGTGCTAACTACTTGGTCCTATTTGATTTTGACGGAGCCCATCTTTCCTGGGTAGCCTGCTGCAAGATTTTCCCAAATTCTTAAAAACCTCAAACTCCTCTCTCAGCTCCTCACAGCTATCAGCATTTCTGCATGGCCCAGTGCAGGGAGCATGTCAGAGAACATCACCATGAAGTCTGCAGCCTTTTTATTTACTGTCACCCACTGATCTTCCCTCACATTGTCAAATCTGTTATCTAGATGCTTCATGAGGTCTCCCACCTTCACCACCATCATGTGCATGGCAGTGGAACCCTCACAGCTATCCCAAATGTGGTTTGGCCAGCTTGGGCTCAGGAGTTAGCTTGTTTCTGGGGTAAATGAACCAATTGCAGAGCATATAACTTCCCCAAGGTCATGGGGACTTTGTCAATGATGCTCAGTGTAGTACTCTCAAAACCATTCCTTAGCTGGATTTTCACCTGTATATTGCTTCACCAACAGCTGTTTTGTTTTTCTTTAAATTATTTCTTTATTCAGTTTTCTGAGAAGGCAGAGCTGGAGAAGCCTGCAGCCATATCCTCTCCCACAGCTGAACTACTGCTGCAGCCAAATTCTCCTCGCTTGGACTGGCTCCCACAGTCCCAGGGGCACCCACTTCAGCACAAACTGTAAATGAGTCGGTGCAGATCATGTTTTCTCATGAAGGAATACCGTGCAGATTTGGATTCACACAACCTGATGCCAGTCTCCTAAAAGGAAGCACGGCATCAAACAAAGCATTACTCAGGTTGGGTTGTCAGCTGTGATTTAAGTTGTGTGAGAAGCCAGGCCAGCCAACAGCATCCATTTCACCCCTTAGCAAATATCCAGATGGTACTTGCTGAGCTGAGAGTGAAGTGTCCTTTCTAACCTCAGAGTCGATATGTGGGGCTCCTACTGCTGGTTGCACTGGCTGTAAAGGTAGCACTAGGGAAGCTTGGAAAATTACAGGAATGTCCCTTCCTTTTTTAATTCAATTTAAGAGTTTAGAAAGGGCACTTGGTGACATTTTTAGGGGCAGTGACACACAGGGCAAACAAAGGCATGCAAGAGCATGATGATCTGAGTTCCTGTGGTCAACACAGGCATTGACTGGCTGCACTGAGCTGCTCTCTTCAGGTCTCATCAAAAACTGGGGACAGTGTAGTTTGCAAATGTAAAACAAGTGGTTTAACCACAGTCCACTTACTTAAGACTCTCTGCTGAGCACATCCTTACTCCCATTTAGCAGAAACTACCGCATGCCACCCTGAAAAGCCACCGTGAATGCACTCCAGACCAGCCCCTCGTTGGCTGCTGGTGGCTTTCCTACCTGCAGTAACCTGAACAGGTAATATTGCTGAGCAGAAAACACAGGCACTCGTGAGGTCTTTAGCGAAAGTAGGTGAGTACGGGGTTCAGGTGTCCGGGTTCTGTCCGGGTGACAGAAGTGAGTGATCCTCGGGGAGCGTGTTTAAAGCTCTGGCGGCAGCTGGGCCCCTGTGGCAGTGCCAGTCCCTGTCAGCCAGCACCCAGTGCAGACGTGATCTACATCCTGCACTTTTGGACAGAGATACCGCTGAGGCTGAGGCTGCTGACACTCGATCCACGTTGTCTCAGGTATGTGGTGATCAGCTGAGCGCCTGCACTGCTGGCAGACCTGACTGACACCAACAGAACAGGGAGCCAAAGCCTGCTTAGGTTTCTGCTTCTGCAGCCACAAGCAGATGCACTGACCCAGCACAGCCAAGTCTGGTCTTGAAAACTGTTCTCCTTTATGGAGACAATTAAATCCCTCATGTGCAGCCTTGACATTAAAACATATTTCAATTTAAAAGCAATATTTAGTAATACAGTTGGGTTTTTTTACCAGTTTATTTGGATGCCAGAATCCAGCAGAAACCTCAGGACTGGCTGATTCATGCCTGTTTCATTTTTCCTTTCAATCCATTTTCTCTGAAAAGGAGACATAAGCAGTGAAGCCAATATAGTTTTATTGGATCCAGTGCACTGCCACTAAAACAAATATATGTACACTCAGGCCACTACACTTTTATTAAAACAAATAGAATTTAATTCAAACCAGCATTCAATAGCTACAGATTTTGGTGGGGGGTTGGTTGGTTTGGTTTTTTTTTCGAGAGATGAAATTAAATCCTACCAATACTTTTGCTCAATATGTTTTCACAATCAGATTCATTTGACCTAGGCAATATATATTTATCATAGGTAACACATTTTTATTAAAAAGAAATTTACAGAAACCAGGTTTCATTTGAGTGTATAGACAGAAATCCCAACCCATTGTAAGATTAGACCAGGAGGACAGAGGGAAGAGTCTTTATTATTTTTTATGCTGGTAAAAGACACTTCTACTTAAGGGGTTCTTTTGACTACTGCACTTGGGATGACAGATATCTTCTTAGAAATGAGGCTTTTAGAAGTCAGTATCTTGCTAGGTAAAATATACTTTTTACAGACCAGCACTGAAAAAAAATAGTGCTCAATACAAACAAATGCATTCATCAAACAATTACAGTAAATTCAAACAAGAACAAGGGAACTAGGGCTTGAATCAAAGTGTATCTGCATAAGATGGTATCTAGAAGAAGCAGCCTGTGGTACTAATAATCTGGAAAATAAGCAGAAAAAAGCTCAATATAGTAATGAAACTGAGTTGGCATTTACAGTAGTGATGTTCATTTTATTGCATTTCCACACCTCTGTTTGTAAATGAGATTTTTACAGATGCCAAAAGGAAGTACATTTCCTTTTGTCACTAAGTGTTTCTGCAAATCGAGCCTAGGTCTCCATGTGTGTCTAATAAAAACCACAGGTTTATAAAAACCTTATTTTGCACATCCTAAACCTTTCCAGTACCTTATTCATTGTGATATATCCTTTGATCTGGAGCAGTCGTTGTCTTCCCTATTCTCTCTGCTTCAGTTTATCAGAGAACAATGCAGAACTTAGGAAGAGTGCATGGCAAACTATTCACCCTTTTTCTTGACAACATTTTGAAAAGAGGGACTGATCCTGCTCTGTAAGCCAAGCTGTTTCCTCCTCCTCAAAGGAAAACACCTGGGAAAGGTTGAGATGTGTCTGAGCGATGCTGGGGTGTACATTTCTGTCCAAGTCAGGAGAACGTGTGCACTTAATTCCCACGGGTTTATTCGAATTTCTTTTCCTCTGTTTTTAGTAAAGTTTAGGAAGAAAAAAGAAAAAATTATTTCATAATCTTGTATGCAAATCAGCTGTAGCAGATCTTAATGGCCTCCTCTGAGTTCACAGTGGTAAGAGAAATGAGGGTGCAGCACTGCAACCATCAGAGTGGTGCCCTGGCTGCATTCAGACCTGCCACAGCTGGAAACGAGCACGTCCACGACCACTGAAGCACAATTTTGGTTGCTGCTTGACTGCCCCCAAGGCTGACAGAAGATGTTTGGTGTATGAACATCTTGGTGGGGTGTCAGAAGGAGTGCGTATAAATACACGGTGGCACAGGGAGGTTTAGTGAGGGAGCTGTCCCCTGCTTTTTCTCCCGGTATCCTAAAACGTACTGTCTTGTGTTGACCTTCCCTCTTGACTCAAGGGCTCTCTCTGAGTGTCAGTCAGGAAAGCATCATCAGATAGCAGTGGTGGGGTAGCACTATCCCATCCATATGGGCTGAACAGCTGCCTTTGCAGACTTCCCAGCTGGGGGAGGAAAGGATTAAGTTCAAGACCCATATCCAGACACACTTCCCCACATTGTGCTGAGTGGCAGCACGGTGCAGGTGACAGAATGCTTCCTCTATTTCCAATTCACTCTGTCAGAGACCAGCTACTTCTCCTTTGCCTCGTTCCCTGTGACAACATTTCCAGTCAACAGCTCAGCAGCTGCATCTGCCTGTCAGGCTTCTCCTTCCTGCCAGCCTGGTGCAGAGAGAGGAAAAACCCGACCCTACTCCGAACAATTTTAATTAATACTTACATTTATCAAGCTGCAGAGGAAGCAACTGCTGCTTGTTGCTTGGGTTTATGTGAAAATAGTAAAAATAAATGGAACTGTCATAAAGTTGTAGACCATCCTGTCTTCATTACATCTAATGCCTGGGAGAAACGAGTTGTGAGCAGCAAGAGATACAGGAGCTCATGGGGCAGCTGATGGATGGCCCAAGTGCTGAGGCTTTCCCTGAAAAGCAGGCTTTTCCTAAACCACGCTGCCTTCTTCCCATGTAGACACATGGATCTGCTTGGGATATTGGAGACAAGCTCGGCACAGTGACCCGGTAAATGCCACCCATGTCCCTGCTGTGCCACGTGCTGCTCCAGAGGTGGCGGACCCTGTCCCTCACGTGATTTGGGCACGCTGTGCTCCAGATATCCTGACCCTGACTCAAAGTCTGAGTCCTCCCAACTGCTGTCCATTGCCTGCCTCACACCTGCCTCAGGACTGCAGGTCTGTGACCTGGAGGCACATACACATTTGACAGGTCTGGTACGGGCTCACCATGGTGGAAAGGCCAAGTACCTGCACGATATTGATGCAAAATGCAAAGAGTGCACACTTTTCATTTCATGCAAATCTTGTATAAGGTCTCTGCACCTTTCCAAGCCATCTTGCCCATTCGCTGATCATTTATAGGTCTTTTAAATGTTGTTGTAAAAGCTGTAGTATTTATCACAGCTTTCTACCAGAGCAGCCTTTGGATGTTTCTACCTGCTTATTGACAGCTTTTCCTTAAACTCCTCGGTAGCGTTTATTTCCCAGCAAAAATGTAAACCATGAAAGAGAGTAATTTCTTGTATCCTGACTCCTGGAGGTAGAAAAGAATTCTACCACAGATGTGTTCCTGCATCCCAGATGTCCTTTACTTTAGCTTAAAAGCAACAACAAAGAAATAAGGAAATAAATAGAAAGACTCTGTATGATGGGGTCAGTAGTGAATGTGATTTCCTTTGCAAGAGCTAAATCTGACCTGATATGCAATGCTAACTGGTCCACTATATGCTTACAATACACTCTATAAAAAAAAAAAAATCCCCCCAAAAAATGTCAAACCAAGTATCCTGTAAACCAGTTAAAAATAGATGCTCTAAGCAAGGGATTTGTACGTCAGGAGAAGCTTATCTGTAATCCCGCTGGGAAAAGTAAATCCTCCTGTGGCCCCAGAAAAGTCCAGTGGAGTCCTCTTGGGGAAGAGAACACTGGTGTTGGTTTGTTGTTCTTCTGAGAACCTGCAGCTCTGGATTCACACCAAGTACTCTTTTGAATGCCATTTTTGCCTTTAATTCCTCAGAGAGCCCTGTCTTCCATGAAGGAAGCCACATCAGCCACACCAGTGCTTTCTCAAGCTCTGAAATAGGGCCAAAAGCAAAGAAATTCTCAAATCTTCCAGACTCATACTCACTTTTTAATCTCACAGACATACTGTGTGAATGGACTGACACAGTCATGTATGGTATAAGACTCCAGATTCTGTTGCAGCACACAACAAGACAGGATATCTTCTGTAACCCTTCCTTTAATGCAATTATTTAATATAATACAATAAAGCAGTCATCCTATAGTGACTTTCAAATGGGCCCTCTGATCCTGAAAACACACTATGAATGATAAATGATTCTTCCCAATATTGCTCAAGTGACATCCACCTCTTTTTGTCTCTTTTAGCTCTAGCCAGCAGCAACTGTTGGCTGCTGATAGCTACAGACAGCACATTTCCCTTTCAGGGAACAAATATTGTTTTATTTTGTAGAAAAAATATCCCTGGTAATGTCAGCTATAAAGTACAGTAACTGGTCTTCAGCAATACATTGAATTATACACACCTAACTGTATTGGAGACTATAAATTCATCAGATGGAGCAGGCCAGGGGGCTTGAGGAGTGGAAGGGATTTGTCTCTTGTCCCCCTCCAGGGAGGACTGTCACCCCAGTGCTGAGATATTGCTTGAGCGGTGACTCTCTGGGGGCAGAAAAGGCAGAACTTGCTGAGTCTGTTTGCGATGTGCTTATCTATTATTGACATTCAGATCCCGTAATAACTCAGGGAATAAAAATAGAAAATGTGCCCACTCAAAACATCTTTGGATCCTGAAATGACAAATTCCTACTGCAGGGAAGAGACTGATTTGGTTCCTGCCAGTCCAGTTCCCATGGGAAAATACCTTGCCATATTCTGTGGTAAGTTTTTAGAAATGCACATGATTGTGGGGATGTGTCAGAAAACATAAAAGAAAATCACAAGCAGTGATAATGTCACTGACATGGCATTAAAGCCTCTTTGCAGCTGTTCAACAGTTACATCATGCACAGTGATAAAGATGATATTTTTTATGTTTTCTAGTATTTACTATTTATTTTTCTCTGTTTTTGGAAACCTGCTTCTATTACTGTTCTTCCCCTGACATTCTTCTCTGACCTTTTCTTTCAGCTTTTCTAAGCACCATAAGGTGCTCTCTTAACAGCCTTTGAGCAATATTTCATATCTAGCCACCTTTGTGTTGATAAAGCAACTTCAGAGTTAAATCTCTTTTTAAACTATGTTTTAACAAAGAAAATAAAAATTAATATGGAATGAAAAAAAAAGTATTTTTGGGGCAAAAGAAGCAGGTTAAGATGTTGGAGCTTTTTACATATATTTTACATATATACATTCACTGCTCTTTTTTTTCCATTAAAGCTTGCATTGTAATTCCTAATCCATGTCCATTTTGAGCACCTATTTGCCATTTAAAATACAATATAATCTCTTTAAAATAAGAGGTATCCTTGCCTTTGCTAATGAACATCTTTGCTTGGTATAACTAACCTTCTACAGTACTTTTTGTGGTGTCTACTGCCATTTTTATCTTCCTGTACTTCTCTCATCAAGTGAGCTTTATTTCTAATAGTTTTGTCAAGAACTAAAAAAAAAGCTCAATAAAATGATGAGACTGTTTCATCTCGTTGTGCCTTTTCAGGAGCGTTGATTAAGATGCCAAAATATGAATCGCATCACCACACGACTTTTGTAAAAGGGAAGTCTTCAGTCACTAATTTCTGTCAAGTCTACCTGTCTAATCCAGTGATTTTAGGTCAACACTGAGATCAAGGGCTTATGGTTTTTAATAAGCCATTTTTATTATGAACCTATGCATCATGCTTATTATTTTTAGTCATAGAATTTTCATTAGAGATCTGTGCCTGAAATCCATGCATGACTCATTACATGAAAATAGATACATTATACTTGTTATAAATCATTCAAGTCTGGGGACAAATTTGACCTGATGTAGTACAGTGCTAGTTCCTAAAATGATGATGTTGAGTTTATAGCCCCTGCATCTATATGGGTGACCAGAGGTGCAAGCTAACACAGGGAGGAAGGCACAGAAAACCCCTAATTTCAGTCTGTGCTTCTCCATCTTAATGCAAACAATCAATCATTATAGAAGGAAGCACAATACCAATCCTTTCCCCACTGAGGTCAAGTAGTGACTTTGAAGTGAGGGAACTGGGTTCACTGATAAAAGTGATAGACAATTAGCGTGTGTTGTGTTTAATTGGAATGAATGAACTTGATTATTTGGTTTCGAAGAAAGCAAAATAAATGGTACATAAATCCATTAATAATGGAGAATCTTTGGTTGTTTCTTTGTTGTTATTTTTGATGCTCAAAAGTGGGTCACTCTGTATGTGCATAAACAAAGAAGATAAATGGCTAGAAGAGGAATGAATTTTCCATAACCTGATTAAAGGATACGTCTGGCTCCTCAGAGAATGTTATAGTGCTTAATGATTTTGTTGTTGCTGTTCTTAATGTGTCTAATGTTTGCTGTTTAAGAAAATCAAGAATAATGTTAAAAGGTTGCTCCAGAAGGGAGCTGTCAGCCAGGAGGAGGAGAAAGCCTTGTTTAGCCAACAAATTTTCCACACAGAGGGAGAGAAGACCCCTCCCACCCTCAGCCCAGGGTGAAACTTCACTGAATCTAAAACGAGGGGCCAGTAAATTGTGCAGTGTGACACCCCAAGCCCCATGTCCCCTGACTGCAGCTTAGCTGGAGCATGCATGGTGCAGCAGTGGGCACACAAGCTCCAGGTACATGCCCCCTGGCAAGCACTGTGTGTGCCCTGGGACCTGGGCTCAGGGGAGAAATCCCAACAGCCTCAGTTTAGCTGCTCTGCTATAGACCCAAGATGCTCCATCTTTCAGCATCCTCTTCCCCAGAACTGAGTGTCATTGCAGCTGAGAGCCAGAGCACCCCTGTGCTGGACAGGGCCAGACCTCACAAGCATGGTCTGACCTTGAGTGCCCTTGTGGCCTGTGCCCAGGAGACCAGGTTCAGCCTCTTTGCTCCCTGCCTCCCTGCAACTCATACGTGACAAAAAATGTGTCTCATGGGAGGTCCAAGATGTGGAGATGGCATTCAGCCAGGATGGGCTGCAGCACTCCCCAACCCTGCTCTTGGCCCAGAATGCCTTTTGATTGTGTCCTGATACAAATTCAGATGTGGATGTGAGGATATCTCTGGATCCCACTGATTAGATACAGGCTCTGCAGTCCCATCAGTTTGCACCAATTCCTGGTATCAGCATCTCCCAGTTGCTGCACAAAGTTCACTTCTCTCCCAGCCGCTTGATCAAAATCCAAGTGTTTCCAGGACAGCGTGTGCTCTTTTGGCATTGACTGTGAGACTAGACATAAAATCCTAATGGGCTGTGTTATTATTTTAGCATGCTGCTCGTACAGTTCTGAGCAGAGCAAACTAGGGGAGGCAACTGGCAGATGCTATGAGATCACAGCAACAAGAGTTGAGAGAAGTTGCATCGACAAAGTAAAGACAGTTCCCTAGCTTGAAGGGCTTTCTGCCTGCCAAATTGTGAAAGTCTGCTAGAGACAAATGGAGCCACAAGAACTCCTAAAAGAGAGGATGCAAAAACCACATATAATATCGTATGGAGGCTCCTTTGCAGCGTGGAATGACGAGCACCTTAACCAGAGCAGCTGCTATTAGCGATCCCCGAAATGACAATTAGGAGGATGATGACAGTAATAATACACCTTTGAAGGATAAAGCCTTTATTAAGGGAAAATTAGCAAAATTAATTCCTAGTATTACTCTGTAATTTGTCTAGGGTCACACAAAGGTTGAGCTTGACTCTCTTTGGAGACAATATTTTTCACAAGCCCGCATCTCCTTAAGAAAAGAAGCCCTATTTATTTCTTGCAGACATGCTTGCAGTTTGTAGAGCTACCTTCATAATATCATCAAGCCGGTCTTTGTTAGCTCAGGATCCTTTTCACATCGCTCACCATTTTAGTTCCCATAACAACAGAATACATTTGTGATATGGAAACTCAGCTTCTCTCAATTCTTCTGGGCAAGCTTGTTTTCTTCACTTAATAGAAGCTTGTAACACACTAGAGGTTTGTGCAAACCTGAAAACTTGCATAGTCTAACACAGTAGGCAATCTTATGCAAAGTTCTGATGAAATTATGTTCCTATTTAAACAACATATTCAGGTAAAGTGACAATGTCAAATGCCTGCAGCTTTTGGCTTTGGTATAGCCAGGGGTTGCCACACCACATCTGCATTTTCTAATTGAGATATAAAATTAATGTTTTTGAATATGCCTTTTTAGATTCCAATGAATTCATTGTGTATTTATTGTATAAAAAAACACTTTGAAAACAACAAAGTTGGCTAGCCTAGCAAGCTTTATCTTCAGCCTATAGCTCTTTCCCTGAATTCAATACTGCAGGCACAATTTAATGCAAACCCAATTTATGACTTAATGCTCCAGGGACCATAGTGGGAGATTGTTACATTATTCTTTTCTAATCCTATTTGTGTTTTAATTTGCTAAGTCTGTAATGAGGTGCATGCCTTGAATAGATTCAAGATCTTCAACATTGCTTTTGACTTTGTTTAATATAATAGATTGTACAGTTTGCATTCAGAATTGAGGTGTTCCAGTCAGTACTATCTCTTCATTTTCAAAACAAGAGTGGATAAAATTATGTTCTGAAAGTAATTGTATCCATGTTTCCTTGTTTATCACTTAATGGTGTATTTCCTGTTATAATTTTCTGTTACAATATGTGAGGTCACAAAAATCAATTCTCGGTGGACTCTGACTTGACTGTTCGAAATTACTCCCCAAAACACTCTGAAAAAATTATGGAGAAAATAAAGCACTGGGTAGTAAGTGGCTGGCTATACTAATTCTTTTGTATTATTGCTTTTCTAATTTTTTGTGCTGTTGAAACTCTAGTGAAAATATAGAGAAATGGAGTAAAATGTCAGTTACATGAGATACTCAACTGATGATAATCAACATACCCCTATTTATGCTGATGATTTATGGCGATAAATCTACCCCAATATACCCATAGCATTTTGGTTCTAAAATTTATTTCCTGTGATCCCAGTTGCCATTCATCTACATGGAGAATAGAAATCTCATTTTAGATCATCTCTAGACTTTAGCTTTGCTTTCATTCTTTTTGGAATAGGGAAAAAAAAGAAAACTCTGTATTATATTTAATTTTATTTTCGTGATCATATTTTAAAACATACTATACCACAAAAACGTAACAGTTGAGAAAGGTAAAATATTTAAAAAGGAAAAATTCAATGCCTTGACACTGAAGGGGAAGAGGAAGGGGAAGGGGAAGAGGAAGGGGAAGGGGAAGGGGAAGGGGAAGGGGAATGGGAAGGGAGTAATGTCACAGTGACTTGGATTTAAACAGGACTCTTGTTTTCAGACAGCTCACAGTACTAATAATATTTCCCTGACTGGTTTTCATTGTTATCATGCAAATCTGTGGCCTGAGTCACCTTCATCCCGTAACAGCCATACTAGGAGAAAATCAGAATTTTGGTTCCAAATGCATGGTCAGAGCCAGTTGTTCTTTTTCCTGAGCTCTGGCACTGTAGGAATCTCTATTAAACTCACAGAATGTAGCTGGAGCAGCTATGTCACTGACCCAAAACAAGCTGTAGGCAGACATTCCACAGAGCACAGAGAACAGTGTTCATACTGATGCTCACCTTACAGACATGTCCCACCTAAATGCCTTCTTGCAATATTAGTCAGACATTCCTCTTGATTTCTCCCATGTTTTCCTTTCCTGGCTATAGTTTTGCCTAAATCGATGCTTTTGGAAACAGGCAGAAGCCAAAAAAATCCAGGATTTTATAAAAATCAAAAGACAGGCAACCTTTTCCAGAATGCACCCATCCAGGACGTGGAGTTTATAGCAACAGTACGGCAGGATCACGCCTTATGAGTCACAAATGCAGGAGTCCAATAATCAGAATAATGAAAGTTCTTGCAATTTAATTTCTTTTTCAAGTATGCGTTCTGTTCACTTTCCACACAGTCTTGAGAACTAATAAATCAGAATAATGGAAAGCTTACAGTAATCTTGCATTGTATTAAAAGCTGCTCTTAATTTGTGAAACCTCCACTCAGGCCAACAGATTCTTCAGTTTCTTATTTATCAAAGCAAGCATGAAGTAACTCCATCAGACGAACCATCAGAATAGCCCTTGGTTAAGACTAATTATTTTTGGATGCAGTGCTGTCTAATTTTTTGCAATGTATCTGCTCCCACTCACACCAGGTAGTGTCCAGTGATGATACTGATGGGGAGGACACATGAGGAAGGTATATGGGGTTTAAGTAGCATATCCACAGACCTAATAAACATAAAACACCCAAGTCTAGATGGAGGATTTTCAGATAGTAATCTTCATAGACCGCAAGTGGTCTTTGGAGTCCTTTCTGATAATCTGGAGAATAAAATTAATTTTTGTCTTATTACTGAAGTTCCAGGACTGGTGGAATCCCTCAATATCACTTCATTGAATCTTGTCGTGCCACAACAAAATTTAAAAAGGCATGCAGGCTGTGTAGGGAGTGTGTCCAACAGACATGGCAAAACAGCTTTTGGAACTGGAGCTGGATGGCTCTCAGGAAGGACTGCTGGCCATGAGTTAGCAGAGGAGCCATCAGATCCATGGGACAAATTCAAAAGTGACACTCAAGACTGACAGTCACTGCTTGCTTCCACTATCCCCCACATAATGACTGGTTTAAGAGTGCTGGATCTCCAAAAATTCCTGTCAGACAACTTTAAAGGGTTGAGTGTCATCCAGCACCCAACCCTTGGCTGTATGTACTGCAGGCAGCCAGACCCCTGCCCTACATAGGCTCCCAGGGAAAGAGCATGGAGGCTTCTGAAGTGGATCTTGGGGGAAAATGAGGTGCTTGACTCCAAGAGCGCAATGCTGGAAACCTCACAGTTTCTGTCCTGCCTAAATGCATCAGTACTGCCTCTCTGTTTCACTTTCACACAGACTTATGCCTCTCTACTCTGCCCTGACCAGCCATAACAAGAAATTAGATTAACTTCCACATTAGTCCCCAGGGGCTAACCTTCAGCCAGGGCTAGCACCCCACTGGGACCAGCCTGTGCTTAGCTGGTTACTCCACTGCTGTAGAAGGTGCAAGTTTGAATCTTCTCAGGCAGATGAAAGAACTGGGTAAGTGCTCTGCCACCTGATTTTGCATAAAAGCAGGGCATGATGCACTTCTCATGTGTTCTCGTTTACAAGAAAGCAGCAGCAGTTACCCCTCTTTCTTCCAAAATTTGCAGTGGATGCCAGAATTGTCGGTGTGTTCATTTCCTCTGCAAATACCCACTGGACTTAGATCACCCAAGGGTTTTAGTCAGAGGAGAGCTCAGTTTCTGTTGCTCAGACAGTCCTGAGGAACGTGCTGAGCTGTTCAGGAGGGAAAGCACAACATGTGGGACAAGGGTGGAGGATGCGTGCCTTCACAGACAGGTGACAAGCAAGCAGGGCTTTAGACTTGTGTGCCACACATTAATTGAAGATGAGCTTTGTCTTACTTAATATCAGCTTTCTGATTGTTGGGCAACTCAATTACACTCGCCTTGACTTCTGCTTGAGGCAGCAAGGAGAGATGGGCATTTCCCAGAGCATACTTGCTTGTCAAAGAAGACTCACCTTTGCTCGATGCAAGCACCTCAGGATGTAGTTCCACGTCTCTCTGTAATCGGCACAGTTTTAAAGCTCCTCATCCTTTCCCATGCATGCTTGCAGCTCCCATTGGCTGCCCTGGCCACCACAGGGCTTGCAGATGTCCAAGCCAGGACAGTAAAATCCTGTAAAGCAAGTCAGAATTTCCCATAGCACTGCCCTGGTCAAGTCGAGGTTTAGTTTTGACTTCCTTTTGTTCATGACTGTCCAGATAGAGTAACTGGTTTTCTGTGATAGTAGGAAAAAAAGAGTATGAGGGAAGGATGTCTCTTACCTGCTAGATTCTAGGAGGCATTTATGAGAGGACACATCTTGTTTATTATTCGAGATGCATATGAAAGCTTTAAAATACATCTGTGACTTGATGTTCTTCTGTGTGCAGCAAAGAGCAACTGTACGGTGATGGCACAGGAACCCCATGTCTAAAGAATAGAGGGTGCCTGAGCTGCAGGAGAATCCCTGTCACCTGGCAGCAAAAGGCACCTGCAGAGAGCAGCAACGCACATTTGGCTAGGGAATATTTTCCACCAGGGGCTAGGAGGGCTGCAGCGTCTTTCCTCTCCCTGCACTTACGCCTGGTGTTGCACAACCCAAGAGGACCAGGCACCTCCACAGCCCAGCACCACCCGTCCTCACTCCCGCCGGGAAGAGACACCTCCGACCTGCACGTCACAGCAGCTGAGGCTGCTTTAACAGCAGGCAACCAGGTGGCTGCAGACTATGGAAAGACAGGCAGAGAAGCACTTCCAACAGAGGAAAAAAAAATTCAGTGCCCACAAGATAAAATGTATTCAGTGGGTAATATGACGCCTGCATGCTAAAATTCCTGAAGGTAATTAGACTTCATGTTTGCATATGCTTATTGATTTGTCTCAAGCATATTTTTCCTAAAAGCATTAAATATTTTGTTATAATTCCTTAAAGACAGGAAGTATCCATTTCTCCACAAATGAAATCAGATGTTTGTGTTTATTCCTTCATATAGATGCATGTAGGAAAGTGTAAGAGTATATCTGTATGTCTCTATTGAACATAATAATGGGCACAGAGGTATCTAACCTTATAGTTGTTATTAGAAAAACAAAATAGAAGGAGGAAAGCTGTTAGGTGCTCTTTCCAGGAAGCTGACAGTGGTGGCTGACCTTTATCATGGCACGAGCATGTATTAGCCAAAATAATACCTTAACAGTTTTTTAGTACCTGACTATACGTTCTGTTCTAAGGAATAGCAAATGTTTAATCATAAATATTTTAATGGCTTCAGGGATTCATGGTATTCAATGACTGTGTTAAATGATAATAATCACATCTGGTTTATTACTATAGTAATTCAGCAGCTTCTCTTCAGTAGTTATTTTTTATTATATGTGCTGTGCTACTGTCATGGTCATTTATAGCGGTAATATTTTAAAGTGGCTCATTTGTTTGTTTAAGGACAGTTTCACAATATATTTCTGTATTAATATACATTTTGTACTATTATTTTCAAGCTGCCACTGGAAAATTGATCCTAGCTTGTTACAATGAGAGGGGCTGAGACTGACGCAGAATGCCAATGCTGAGAGCGAGTGACAGAGCAGATGGGTAGTGTACTGGTCTCCACTGGGGCTGTAATTGCTGTTGAGTTTTATTCATAAATGAAGGGGTCCATTAAGAAATAGTTAACTAATAATAAACATGAGGGGAGGATTTGAATCAGGCAGAGCACAGACAGAAAAATGCCACAGTTAAACAGTCAAAAAGCAACTGGATACGGCCATTTTACAAATTATTACCCAATAATACTCCCATTTTTTGCATGCTAGCACACATATAACAGAGGGACTTTTACTAGCGAGAAAAGGGAGAACTGATTGATTTTGCTGATCATTTTATTCAGCTACCTGCCCACTCTCAGTCACATGAGAGAAGTCTCATTTATCTTAATGGGATCATTCGTGAGAGTAAAGGTTTGGAGGATCAAGCCATATATCAGCACAAATGGGAAGAAAGTAGCAGGAGTTAGTTATCAAATAAGAGGGGGAACCACTCAAGACTGGAAAGACTTTCCCACAATTATTTTCTCACCTTGGAATTGCCATTTTCTAAAACCTTGTTTTCCTCAGCATGCTGCACTTCCTGGTCATGGCATTCTCAGGCATCTGGGATTCAAGTTGTTTACCTGGAGAAAGTGACAGTGGAACACAGAGCACAAGGGAATGGCTTGGAGGGTTGCACGTGTGAAGATGTGGTGATCTCTCATCAAGCCCTAATAGCACTGGTGACCCTCTGCTCTCTCAGCAGCCCGACCTTGGGAGGTTTATGTTGAATTTAAGGGCAACCAAGAAGTTACTGGCCATGATGACTTACATCAGAGCTTGCCCAGTGTATTGAGACCTTGCATTGCCTTTATAGCTGGCACAAAATAATTAGTAACATGTTCATGGGTGTGAAAGATAAAGGCAATTTGTGAACCTTGTCTGTGAAAGAAAAACTGGTAGAGCAAGGGTTAACTTTCCGCTCTCTCATTTTTTGCTCCTTTCCCTCTCTTTCCATTTCCTTTCCTGCTTTTAATGACCTGGTGAAGGAGGTTCTATTTAGTTCAGCAAAACCTCTGCGCTACCCCACCACACAGGATGTATTGAATTGTTGCAGCAGAAGTTAAAAGGAAAGTAAGGACAATTGTTAGTTCTTCTTTCCTGCTCTGTTTTCTAGTTGGTTTGATTGGTTGGTGAGCTGAAGGTAGATGGCTTTTATAGCATAGAATGATGAATGACTCTGAAATAGTCTGTAACCAGAAGTGCCGACTGACATGATGCTGATGTAACTGACACACAGGGTTATGTTTGTATAGAGTCACTTAAATAAACATGTGTTAGGCTGGAGCCAGCTACACCAGCCCTTCTTCTTTACTTCCCCTCCACCTTCATTTATCACTAAAAGATAATGATAATGATTTGATCTTCCTATCAGTCATTCATTATATAAATTAATTAAAATGTAATTGTTTTAAATGCCTCTCCATTGCTGTGGGTACTTTGTACTGCACTTAAAACACACACACTATCAGAGGACAAAATAAATCCTCAATAAAAAGACACACTTATCAAACGGGCTCCTTCAAACTAGCAGTTCCTTTCATCCTGCAATTATCTCTGTAGCCTTCAAAGTGGCCTCTCCCTAAATGCTCAGGAAAACAAATTGGTCCAGAAGCTTGACAACGAGTTCAACTAATCCCAGGTCTTAAAAAAGGAGCCAAAGAAAATTCCTCAGAGAAAAAGCTCTTCTAGGAGACTTCCCCTTTCCTCTACTCGTACTTACCATTGTGCAATGTTTCTTCCTTTGTGGCTTTCTGTGAAGCTTCATCAAACCTTATAAAGATCTTTATTCCTCTTTATGGCTTTTCTGTCTCCCAAGTAAAGTGCTGAAATAAATTTCCAATCTAAGCTTTAAGATATATATACTGGCATAGAAACCCACACTTCTGTATGATTATACTAGGCAAGTTAGTATGCAACAATCTGGTTTTAATGTGTAAATCATGGAAGAGTGCAAAACAAGGATAAGAATTTACGCAAGGGCCTTTTCTATGGGTAGTTCTGCTTGGCTTTGGGATCTTTGACCAACCTGACACTCAGCAAAGCTTTATTGCAAGACTCAGGCAGGCTTAAATTTAATCACTCACATATCAGAAATATATGGTTACTCAAAGTGCCAGTATGAGATAGCATCCATTATAAGAGTGGTTTAGGCACACAAGGATGGATTACTTTCACAAGAGGGAGTAAATGGAATTTAAAAATTCTATAAATTGTATTTACCCTGATTTTATTCTAATACTCTCTTTGTTTATTTCCCATCACTGTGCACTGGGAGTGAACTCTGCCTTGCCACAGCCAGTCCCCAATTTCCATAGCAGCATTCCACAGCAGTGCAAAAGATTGCCTACCCAAATAAAAGAAAGACTGGATAAAACAGTGCACTGGTTTGTTCACCTTAAAAATCACCCAATATTGCTTGGTTTTAGTACCTCAGTACTCCGGGTCTGAGCCACCACTAAGCTTCTCCCTGGCATTGCCCACTTGATGGATACAGCCTTCTGTTTTCAGACCATTCCTGCCCATGCTGCCATGCAGACTAGAGAACAAACAGACTTTGCTAGTGTCCTCGTGAGGGTTTTTAATGCACTCACTTACTAGACGCAGTAAGGCCTCCTAGCCATCTCTGAGATGCTAATCCATACATAAGCCTTCAGAATACTCTTGTAAAGGGCCTCCTAACCGGCTTCTTAACCCTGGGATACCTGGGCTAAGGAGGAAAGGAGCTGGCAACTGGCTTCAGCACTGTTTGGAACCAACCGTTGTGGAAGAAACAGACTGAATGGAAAGGAAAGCTCTGCAAAGCCTTCTGGGCCCCAACTGCCTCTGCTTTCGCCTTTATCCAGCTGAGCTGGGAAGCTCTGGCAGCCGGTGGGAGCTTTCCCAAATTTACACCACCTGCTCTTCATGCCTCCATGCTTCAGATGAGTCAAATGGAAAGGAAATTCTTAAAAAAGCACATGGTGGATTCATGGTGTAAATGAAAACGGAGAGCAAATCACCGTTGCTGTTCTCGAGAGTTTTGGTTTCAGACTTCAATGTTTGTTTTAATGTGATGGTCTTTCACCCATCTTCTCCTCACTTTCTCAAGACACATGGACGGCTATTGCCTTACTTTACACTGAGCTTGCTTTAATGACGTCAGCCCATTCCTTGGAATGAGATTGCTAATTAATTCCACACCCTTCCACTCTTCTTTTCTGAAAAAGGGCCTCTTGCACTGGGAGACCTGAAGAACTACAGGACACGGCAGTAGCTGTGGCATTTAATATCCTTTTGGAGGCATGACAGATTTAGCACACCCTTGCCTGGCTATTTGGATTCTGGAGAACACTGTATGTCTGATTTCTATCAGGTCTAAGCAATGCCTCATTGCAGGCCTAAATTGCAGGACAGAACCTCTTTAAGGGAAAAGGAAAATGAATACCACCCTCTATAAATTAGCTGGAACAAACAAACTAGTTGCTCAAAGTTACTGTACTCCTGCCAGGAGTCATAAACCAGCTAGCTGTGTTTAAGAAAAGTAAAAACTGTTTTTCCTACCATGGAATAAACATTCTCTGGGTTCTATTCCTAACCACAAATGGCAAATGTATGCAACTCTCTGAGAACCAAATTCTGCTCACTTTCCAAATTCGCTTAATCTCCAATCCTGGGAGATTAATTAACTCGACAGGGAAGCCAACACTGAAGTTGGAATAGAAGTGTTTTTTGAAGTAAGTGGTGTTCAGTTCATTTAAAGAAGCTGCTCTGCTGAGGCCAGCAGAAAAAGCTGCAATATTTAACCTCGATGCTCCTGTTTTCCAGTTTTGCAAGTCTTGATTTTAAGTAAGAGACCTGAGAGACTGATACTGGGCACAGATATGACCATCTTTTAAGTGAAAGAGATTTCTCTACCTCAAGAATTAATTCCAAAGATTTCCAAATAAATCTCAGAATGAGCACACATTCACAGAGCATACACATGTGTTGAAAATGAGTTTTTTGGCTTTTCCAAGGAAAGAGCCAATCTGTTAGTTCAGAATTCAAAAAATCAGATCATCCCACTCCTCAGTGGGAGCTGCTGCCTGACTTCACACAGGCTTCCAGCAGTGAAACCTGCAGAGAACTCCATTATTCCCGCATGCCCCCTCACTTGCAGACAAAGGCTGGGACCATGTAATACGCATTTGCATTGTAGCAAGAATGCCAAGAGGCAGAAGTTGTTTCTTCTCCATGGCCCTTTTAAATCACCTGGTGTTGCTCCAGTTGTCCTGACTTCACAAAGAGGCCTTGAGGTCCTTCTGTAATTACAAACACGTCTTATCCTCAGGTCCTGCATCCATACCCAGTCCCTGGCATCCTCCCAGCTGGGCCTTCAGCTGTGTGTGGTGGAATTCTTGGGGCTTGACACAGTTCACTCAATCTCTCTTGACCTTGCCTTACCAACAGTTGTTCAAAAAGCCATTTAAATGCTTTTATGCGTTTGTGAGCAATTCTACAAGCAAAGGTATATTACCAGCATGTTAGCAAGCAGTTGAGATGCTGACTTCTTTCAAATGAGTTAGAAGTAGAGCTTGATCTGTCTAGGCATCTTTGAAAATCTTTACATTCAAACTCTTCACAAGCGAAAATACATTTCAAAATCTAATACACCGTATCTGAATTTAAAAAGGGTATCGAGTTACTAGTTTTTCAGCAGGTCCTGGTTGACAATTAGGTCTTTCAAGGAGATGTTTGCCCAGCTTCACAGTATTCTAAACACCCTTAGAGTTCTTCTCAAATAGTTGATCTTACACAAAAAGGAGAAACAAAAAAATCCTACACTGAATGTAAAATTAATGAAAAATATATGTCTTATTGCTTTTTCCCCCTCTGTTCTATGCATTATTTCTCGTTATGTTTTCAACCTTTTGCGCAATGTCAGTATCAATTTCATCCTGTGTAGTCTCCAACCATATTAAAGAAAATCTCTCTCAACAGGAATACACATCTGCATTTTCTCTTGATTCTTGAACCATTAGCAAACTTGCCAACTGTTCATTGTGAATGAGTAATTTTCCTTTTGAGGGACCATTACTTCATGATTTTTAATTAATACAATGTGGAAAGCAACAAACTATTATAGATTTCAGAGGGAATTTTTCAATCCAAACTGGGTCTGGAGGTCAGCATGTGAGATAGGTTATTTGATAGCATAAGATAAGATACTAATTCTGCTGTTTTGTGACATGCCCTCTAACCCATTGCTATCTGAATAAAACATGCCCTTTTTCAACTTGTATTTCTTGGTCATTAAGTTCCCTTCCTGTGCCTGGACTTCGTACTCTGCTCTTGACAGGTTTCTCAGGAAAGAACTAATACAATAGGACTCTCCAAAGGAGGAAAAAAAAGGTGTCTTTGTAGGAAATATTAATTCCCAGAGCTTACACTGAGGCAGACTGCCATGTGTGGTCATCCTGCCTTGTGACTGGTGTTGCATGCAGGAAACTGGTTGAGAGCTTGGTGATTGATGTGGGCTTCTGGGCTGGGTCAGGGGAACAGATGTGTATTAGATCCCTGATCTAACCACGGAGAAAAAGTTTGAATGCCTTTAAAAAGTGCCCAATTGCCTGATTTTGCCAAGCTAGTTTCACACATTACCTTATTCATGAGCTATCATTTTCATCCCAAGGGCATATAAACTGGGTAGCATGGAAAGGCATGTTCAACTGAATAATTGACATTCAACTGTGCAGAAAGAAAATTGAATGGGCAAGAGGTCCAGCTGCATATCAATGCCTCAGACTGGTTGCCATATCCAAAACCCAGCAGATTATCTCTTCCTTTCCTTTTTCCTAGAATTCAGTCTACAATGAGCAGCAATCCTCCATACATTCTGTAAAACTAAATAAAAAATAAACTAGACTAAATAAAAAGTAGAGAGGTATGACAATGTAATGAAGGTGATGTACACAGCAGGACAATACTAATGACCTCATCAAATGCTTACCGCTGCTTTTTTGGAGAGACAGTCGCTGGTTTTTTAAGTTTTTGAACAAAATTGTAGCAATGCATGAAAGAGGTGAATAGTTCTGTAGATCTGGTGACTGACTGCAAATAAAGCAATAGTATTTGTCATAGCAGCATGTTAGCAAGTTCCTTTTACAATCAGTTAGTTATAAAGCCTGACAATTCACACATAATCATTTAATGTATACCATTAGAAAAGCTTTTGTACCTCTGGGTTACTCACTGCAATCTGTCTGGCCCTTGTTTGGACATGCAAGTTCTTCAGTACAAGCACTGTCTGTGCTTTGGATTCTGTACAGCAGAGCACAGAACATACTGTTGGTGTTTAAAAAGGAAATGATTAATATTTCCCCTATTTACTGGACTAGAAATTCCAATAGATACCATCAGATTCCCTCAAGTAGTTTCTGCTTGTGCCCAAGCACACAACTGCTAGTTAAAAACTCTTTTGTCATGATGGCAAAGTATTCAGCAAGAAGCACCGAGAACTGAAAAACCCCAAAACCCACTAGAATTTCCATTAAAGTGAGGAACCCGTCTCTGACAGTGAGGTACCCCTCTCTGACAGTGAAGCACAAAGTTATTCAGCACCAGCAAATGGGATACTCCACATTATGTCACTGACCCTGTCCTCAACCTAAAATTGCAATTACCAATGAAACATGTACATCCAAGTAGCACTGAGAATGAAGCTACCCCTAACCTCTGACTGTTTTTCTGGCATGTTCTGCCTTTTTGGAGTAGACAGGTCACAGGGGCCAGCACAGGTGTGGACCAAATATATGGACAAGAATATAAAGAAGAGTGACATGATGGTGTAGGGTAAAAAGCCCCATCTTAAGAGCAGCATTCAGCAACCATTCTCTACTCCTGGTCACTCTGCAAAAACACTGGGTGTGCACAGCTTGATCTGGTGCTCATTTCACTCTGCTGCCACACCTTTCATCCAGTGTTGGAGTCCTAGAGGACACAACAGTATGTGCTGCAGGACTGCACCCTCCTGACTCTGCCAAGAGTGGTGGTGAACATGTTCTCTCCCAGCTCACACGTAAGTTGAGGATGTGTCAGCAAGACATGCTAAATTTATACGAACAGAGGAAGAGAACAGGTTTTTCAGGATCTTTGCCGTGGAGAGTGGTTTTTTTAACAGGTCTCCAAATGTTCTGCTCTAGGACTGTGTCTCTGGACCTGTATAGAGATATTGTACAATCCTGAAATCTCCTTTTAATCTCTCAGTAATGAAATTTACTGAGGGAATATGCTGCTACCAACAATAGATACTTCTCTGATGAATCAAAAGTCTGGATCTGTACCCACAACAACCTCTGCCTGCTCCTATCCCACACAGGGATGAAGAAGAGAGGAGGGCTCAGGGCAGGAAACAAGTATATATGCGACTAGAAAGTCTTTTCCAATGTGACTCTAGTTGGTCTGGGGGCTTGAAGAAGCAAGGCAATGAGCCACACTTCAGAATCAGAGAGAGCTGAAGGAGTGATCTGCAAAGACCAAACCAGTGACATTTCCTTGAACTTGCCTGGATGACAGAGGAGTTCAAAAGCCCATGAGCCAGTTGTGTGTGCCAGCGAAACACAGACTGCACTGGCACTAAGGCACCATCAACCCCACTGTGTTTTGGTCTCTGTGTCAGGGTTTTGGTGGCAGGTTCAGTGACAGCATGGGCTTAGAAAGAGAGCTCCGTGGCTCGGTAATTCAGTGCTACACTACCAAGTTTTACGGATATCCTGGATCTCTCCTGTGATATATGCACCATCAAAACATAAATGTATCCTTCCAAAGTGGATAATTTTCCGCAATAGGAACCTGAAATCAAGATCTAGAAAAGATTTGTAAGGTGGCAATTTACATGAGTTTGAAGAATGTCTCCCAAGTAATGCAGGCACATCTGAAATTCGCCCCATTAGGAGAGTGTTTTCCAAATAAGTGGTCTGGGAGTCAGCCCTGCTGGAGTCAGCCTCTGAGGCACGGCCAAAGAGCAGATTGGCAGCCTAAAGCTACAGCCCTTATATTCTGGAAATCACAGAATCACGGTCTTCACAAATGTGCTTTACTTGTCGGATTCTTGGAGGATGGAAATTGTCCAGTATAAACTGTGTTGAGACCACAGTTTTGCAACATTGGAAGGAAAAAATAAAGTCTAAGCTCATGCCAACCTTGTAACCACATCGGCAGTACACTGGTCTTATTTAGAAGTACAAGTCTGCGGCAGTTTGGACAACCCAGGGGAATTTCTCCAGATTTATGTCCGCATACCTGAAAAGGTTTTGGAATGGAATCTGTTGAAAGGAACAGAGGAGGACAAGGATGTTCAGAGTTTAATTTATATAAGCTACAGTAAACAACTAAAAATTGAACAAGAGCCTGAAACAGCCCTAGTGAAAACCTCTCCCTCCTTATCCTTTTCCTTGTGACATTTATTGCAGGGCCCTAGAGAGGACTGGAGAGTATGCGGTGATATGAGTCAAATGTAAGACATTTTCCAAATGGGTGAGGGGAGAAAGTTTTCTCTTAACGTGTTCCAGGAACAGACCTGAGAAAAACGCCTGATCTGAAAAGGCCTGATGAAGAGTTAGCCTTTCATTGCACGGCATTTCCTTTGAAGCAGCAAAAGTGTATGTGATTGAGGATGCATTTTTGTCACGGCTGCCTTGGGAGTCACATATCCTGTGTTCACCGTATTTTATTTTATTTTAATCTGTGATGTTTGACATTTTGAAGGGTTTGCATGCGGTGGACATGATGGCAAACACTTGAATCACACTAGGAACATCAAGAACTGCCAAGTCAAACACCAGAGCTGCACAGGAGGCTGAGACAACAAGGTCTCCAGTGACTTGTCAGTGGTGATGGCACTGAGGCCCTCCCTGGCACTGGGTTCTCTCTTTCCTTGGGATTTTAGGAGTGGGGCAGGCAACTCTACAGTCTTGCCAGGATTTAAAAGATTTTACCAAATGCTGACAAGTGTAGTCAGCCAAGAAGAGATGTTGCCTACAATTTCCCAGAGGAAAACAAGCCATTGTGAGAAATGACTGGTTTTTGTTGTTCTGCATTTATGTCTACCTACACTGAGGCATTTTGCTATGTCTGCTGAGTGCATTTGCTGAAAAACTCATCAAAACACATCAGTCATCTTTAAAAATAAGTCTATTTTCCTAATATTATTTCTGTGTGTGAAGAAAATCCCTGCTAATGAAAAAAGCCTCAAAAAAGGCTTACATATGCAGCCTTTTTCAGCAAGGGCCAGTAAGTATTTCAAACCTGGGCCTGTGTTTCCAAAAGAAAAGAGTTTGGATTTAGAAACAAATAAGCGATGAAAATTTAGGTTGTTGACAACAGGGATAGCGAGCGGGGATAGACAGAATCTCGAAAGTTTCTTGAAAAACAATTTCTTAAAACCTAGATCTTGCTAGCTTTTCTGAGCTTCCCGTCCCCTATTTTGTTTGGGCTGACCTCAGCTCCGGGAGCATGAGGAAGAGGATGGGGCTTCCTTGCTCAATGCCTTACCCCTGACTGAAGAGGCTGATGCCTTTGGACTCTCACAGAAATGATTTAGGAGAGTCCCTCTCCGGGGAGCTTCAGGAGGCACTGAGGGACATTGCAGAGCAAGCAAGATGGGAAGGGACCTCCCACACTTTCTAGCCAGTGCCTTCCTTGCACAAGAATAACACATAAAACCTTTCATGTAGTTATCCACCACCATCTAGACAGCAGTTTGGTTTTGCCCGCTGCTGCTCCAATCGGAAAGTTGTTCCAGGACCTCCCTGCTCTTCTGATTAGGACTTCCTTCTCATTTCCAGACTAAATTTATTTGTGGGCAGTGTATAACCATTTGTTCTTGTGCCAACATGGCCTTAAAACTAAAAAAAACACCCTAAGAGACCCCTCCCCCCAAAAAACCCCCAAAAAAGTTTTAAGATTTTTACATTCCCCGTTGTTTGCTCCTGATGTATTTATAGGGAGTGATCCTATCTCTTCTCAACCACCCCCCTGTTAGACTAAACAAGTTCCTGCTGTGCTGGGACAGCCCATGGGACATCCACTGGCCCTCCCACCCTGTGCTGGTCTGAGGGTGTCCGAGGGAAAATGAGGGGCTGAGCCAGTGCCCACTGGGGCTGCACAGAGGGGAGACAAGCTGCTTTTGTTGGTTCCCTTCATCGTCTGTCCTTGGGTAAGACAGATGAAAACGCTGCCAGGAGGGAAGCTGGGGAGGGGTTTTTCCCTGCAGTAGCTGCTCCGCAGGACTGGCCCCAGTGCCCAGCCTTGCACCCAGCCCAGCTCAGCTGCGCTGTGCAGAGCAGGTCGGGTTTTCACCGCAGAGGCTTACAGACCCACAGAAGGAGGGTCTTTAAACACTGGATGAGCTGGAAATTCATACCCTAGTCAACAGTAACGCCTTTCTGCACTTGCATATGAAGGAGCGTAATTACTCCTTCCCTCCATCGAGAGGAGTAACTGTTTTTGTATAGAGAATTTTCAAAGCAGTGCAGCAGCTACATGCACACCCTGCCTCAGCTTCATGCGCTGCAGAGGAGGACAAAGGCTCATGCAGCCACATGCACATTTTACCCGATACTACAAGGCAAGAACTTTCAGCTTATCATGTCACTGGACAAATGACACAAGCAAAGCATGGCTGAGCAGCTCCAGGCTTGGCATGAACGGCTCTCAGATAAATCAGGGTAACGTGTGGCTTTTTTGACAAGCTACCACCAAAAAAAGTCCCAGGGCATTCTGAAATATGGCTGGAAACAAACAGGGACTGACCATATGTGACTGAGAAAGTTATTAATCTCCTCCTCAGAAAAACTTCTTCCATGTCATGCAGGAAACTTTCCTTTATTTTTATTTTATTTTTTTAAATTAATGAGTTAAACTGCAACAAATAGAAAAGGTTAACTGCTTGTGGGATGACTAAGTCTCTTCAGGCCCATATTCGAATAAAAGGACAAAATAAAAGCAAAAGTAAGCATCTTTCAGTCTGGCTGCTTCCACATCACCTTGCAAACAAGTTGTTAGGGTCTTTCTAGCTCCCTGGCTAATTTTTCCCATATCCAGTATGCAGGTGCTGCTGGGGGGAAGCACAGCGACTGTGTGGTCGTGGGCAGCAGCACAGCAGTTCCTGACAGCTCAGAACCACAACTGAGGAATGTTAGATCCACAACTCCGAGGTGTTTTCTGCTATAAATTATAGTGAATTTACTGCACTAAGAAACTACCCTGTTTCTGGAGAAAATTATAGGCAATGTGTCAGCTATAAATGATTTATGCATAAAGCAACCTGTGCCGCAGGAACCCAGGGGGTATAATAACAAGACAAAAAATCATTTAATCTTGTATGTAAATTTAAACGGGCAGGAATTTTGGAAGAACTACTTGTTTTTATTCCATCTTGTGTTCCTGCCAAGTAAAGACAGCACTTGAGCAGAAAGGCACTGATGTGGAGCAGGTAGATAGGCTTGCCAATTTCCAGCAAGATACATTTTAAACTGGCTTCTCCGTTTCAGTTCAACACCCTCTGAGAATTGATTGGTTTCCATCTGACAAGAAAGGAGTCAGAAAAGCAGAAGACTCTTTCTGGACTAGATAAACTCAGCGTGAGCAGTGCTGTCCGTGGGCCTGATGAAACTGAAACATGCTGGCATTCAGCAAAAACTGATTCACATGCAAGATATTAATTCTTAGGAGCCTCCAGTTGGAGTAAGACCATAGGTGAGCAAAGAGAGCTGAATCAGCTAAGATTTGAAGAATTGGCACTGGGCTAGGCTTTGCAGGCAAACAGACACTTCACATCGAGTGAGTGCCATTGCAGATAGGCAGCAGGAAAAGAAGAAGTGTCATCAAGCTTTCTCACCTGATTTTTAAAATGATTTGTTAACGAGCTGCAAGGAGCTAATCTGGTATTATACAGTAAACATAGATGGCCACGCTCCCGCTAGACCTTCTCCCAGGGGCATTGCAGGCACGCAAATCAGTAAGCAGCTTGTACCAGGCTCTCACTTTTCTGGGAGAACAGCTCTGGGCGGCAGAGAGGAAGGAGAGCCAGTGCTCCAACTTCCCTAATTCCATCCCCAGTGTCCTCAGCTCTGTAAAATGAGACAGAAAATGCACTGCTCACTCACATACTGCTCTGCCTGGTCCTTGTGGCACAGGGCTCTTTTCCCCCTCCCGGGGAAGAAGAGTTGCCCTTGCTGTTACTGTCACCACCAAGGAACAACACAGTGAGATAAAGCAAACAGATTGACAGGGAGCCAAACCCTGATACTCTTGCAATTTTCTGTTCAGGTGCAACTTCCCTCAGTGGTTTCACAAAGGACTAAGACTGAAAGAATGAGGTCCATGAAATATTTACTATTACTGTACACGATAATGAGTTTTCTGAATATCTATATGCAATACACACACACGCACATATAAATGCAGGGCACACACACATATATGCAATATGTCTGAGTTATGATAGCTGTGGGAGTGATTGCCTGGAATTGTCTGCCCCTTGTAAATTAAATATGACAGTTCTACATCTGCATTAATGTTATTACTCTTTTAAGACTCTTCTTTCTCAGATGCTGGCATTGGCCTCACAGTCAGTGAACATAGGTCACACTCTTCTCTCTTTATTTTTCTTCTGGCATAACATATACAGAGGAGGTCTTATCTCTTCATGGTCTTGCAGCTGGGATCTAAAGAAGTCAATGAGGGTCAGGAAGATTAGAGGAGCTCTGTAAGGGACCACCCAAACTAGGTTTGTAGCAATCATGCTTTGTTACTCTGTTGCAGAGAGCAGAGCAGAACAACAACGGTGAAATAAAGAATTCCTCTTTGCAAGGATAAGACGTTTGCATGAACTTTGTCCTGAAGGAAAATATAGACAGAACAGTAGTGATCCTTCCGAAGAGCTGTGAGGTAGAAGCATCTTTTTCACCAATATTATGGTAGTGCTGTTGTGCCATGGTGAATTAATAAACCATAGAGTCATCAAGGTAAAACTAACACATTTTGTATTACTCAGGAGACACGCGTCCAGCTAAGCTTCTTCAGTGTCCCAGATACAGCCCGAGCAGGTCTCCGGTGCTGAGGTCCGTGCTTGTGCCGTAAGCAGCCCTGGCATCTCCCCACCCTGACCCAGGAGGGTAGCAGAGAGCTCTCCTTTCGGCTGCCCAGCTGCTCCACTGTCTCCGCTCTCCTTCAGTTCCCCTGCAATCGAAGGTGCCTTATACTCCAGTAAGTCCCTGCTGCCCAGCAATTCTCTGTAATGGCTATCTTGTTTTGTTCCTTTGTTCATTTGTTTTTGTATTAAACCAAATTACTGTCCTTTAATCAAGCCCCAAGCTGGAGGATGATCAGGCAAAGTTTTAGCTGTTTTTCACCTATGTGCTTATGTAGCCATACCAAACTCACTGGTTTAGGGTCTATGTCAGTCTACAGGCTGGCTCTTACATCCACTAAAATTGACAGAACTTCCTCCTTCCCAGAGCACATGCTAGGAAAAGGGAATCACTGCCTGCTGTAGGAACATTGCAGGGATGTGCTAGATGCGTTCCCCCTTATTTCTCAGTAATGCATTAAGAAGTATTTTCCTGAATATATTTACACATTTCTTTTTTGATTTGTGAGGATGTCTTATATAAGAATTTATTACTATCTGTGTGAATTGATCAGTACCAAAAATATCATGGGAGTTCAGGGGGAAATGACACTCTCATGATGTGCTACTGACAGGCACAGCCTTGCACTGGGCCTTAGGAAGAACTAATTATTATAGACCTCTTTGGAGAAAAGGGGGCCTCGTTAACCTATTGAAGAACTTTGTGCAGCTCTTAAAAACAAATGAACATCTGTAACAAGAAGTTCAAATGGAAACATAAATTTATTTACTCAGTATTTTGCAGTTTATGTGGTCAGGGAGACAGCTCAGGACAGAGCCAGTTAACAGACTGAGGTTAGAAATTAAGAACAGGACTTAACTTTCCATAGCAGCGTGTTTAGACAGGAAGAAAAAGATGTGGTTTGTGTTTGGTGAGCAGCTAGTAAAATGAAATATGTTATGTGTATGTGCTAGTACACCCTGATTCCCTGCCTCACTCAATTTTCTGCTCAGATACCATAAAGCTGAGTTACTGGCCAGCTGCAGCCAACTGTGCTGTTCTTTAAACATTATTGTACTATTCTAGACAAATAGGTAAAAAAAGCCTGGCATGTGAGCTGCCTAGCACGAGTTCACTACAAAGAGTCTGAGCACCAAAGGCTTCAGCTGAGGTGAGAACTTGGACATGGTTTAGTGTTCCCAAAGTCCCACAGGGGATAGAGACTTCTCAAGTATTATTTTTCTGACTTTTAAGCCAATGTCATGGTCTACCATACGCCAAGGGGTGTGGAATGTCCCCAGCTGAGGTGCAATGCTGTGATTTCTTCTCTGCTCCAAGATCATCATGCCTGTCAGCACTGGGTGGAAGACTGCAGTGCTCTGCTGCTCAGGTGTGCCTGTTCTGAGGAAGGAGGCCATTGTGATGCCCTGCATGAAAAACATAGGATGTAGCTCATTCTGTGAGAAAGGCTGGAGAAGAAGCAGACTGCTACACAAGGCTCTCATTCAAGGTGTGAGACATGATTGGGAGGATAAAAATTGGCTTCAGCCGGATAATGCCTTTATTTGATCAGGTAATACACAGGGTTAAGAACCAGCATCCATTTAAAGACCTCCGACAGATAATTTCAGACTTCCTCAAAATGTTGTTTGTCCTCTCACTGACAAAACGCTGAATTTTCTAGCAGCATCTAGATTCAGATACTGCTATCAATATGGTGTTTAGGTCCAGGACAATTGAAATCAGTCAAAGTTCTGCTGTGTAATTCAACAGAAGAAAAATTAGCCCTATATAATATCGATTCTGTAAACAGAGATTAGCATTTAACTCCACCCCAATATATCCCATTGTAGGAAACTGTACATTTTTAAGTTCTGAAGGAAAGAGAGCGAAACATCAGTTCACAAGCTGCCCTCATAGGAAAGTGTCACCTATCCTGCACTCAGCTGCATGCAGCATCACTATGCTAAAGAAAATGTGAATAAAATAACTTGTAAAATAATAGCAACAACCTTAAGAAGTGATGTACTCATCCCATGTGTTTTAAGGAATATGTCTATACTTAGTCTAGCAGTCTTTCCCCCATGTAGGCTCTTTTTTTTTTTTTTTTTAAATTCCCATCAAATTTTACTGCATTCGTATGATATGCAATTAATGAGCCATAGAATCATCGAAATTAGAAATGGGAAAGATGCATTAAGTCATCTAGTCCATCCCCTGACAGTGCAGGATTGTTCCCTGCAGTGTATTTTTATATTTTCTAATGCTCTGTACTGTCCAGATTTAAATGTCTCCAGAGACAGAGCTTCTACCAATTCATTTAGAGGACTGCTCCATGGTCCTGCAGCTCTCACTCTCTGGAAAATTTTCCTCTTAAGGACACGTACATCTTTCTTTTCTCACTTTCACTTCTGTTCTAGCTCTAATCCCTTCTACCAACTCAAATGATTCCCTTCCTCCCTGCTGATATTTATACTTTATGTCATCATGCCCTCTCCTTTGATATTGCTTACATAAACTATACACATTCAGTTTTCATGCTTCCTTACATGCCCAACTGTTTCCCTCCAGCCCTTTAATCATTTTATGTTGCTCTCTCAGAACCCCCTCCACATTGTCTGCTTCCTTCTGATAAAAAGGCAGCAAAGGCAGGATTCCAGGTGTAATTTTTCCAGGTTTGTACAGGAAAATGGTGTTACCCACCTGTTCCACACTGTTCAATCACTGTGGCTCCTCAGCTGCCATATTGCCTTGAAAATGCTGATGTGAGTTGCTGCCCACTGGTACTTGTGATTACTGAATGGATTGCAGAAGAAAACCTCAGTGAGGTCTCTGACTGCTCAAAATGGCCAATATTAGCGAATGATACACCTAGATTGTCCAAAAAAAAAAAAAATGGAGGGAAGGTAAGACTAGTGAAAAACAATCCCACTGATTTGTTCCATAATTTAGAGAGGTTTCTAGGGATATTTTAAAGCACTGAGTACTGGATTTTGTATTTATCCACTAGATGATTGCAGCATTATCAACCTTTTTGGATGGCATTCTGGTCCCATCATAAATACTGGGAGCTTTGTCTCAAGTCCCCTTTCTTTTGAGGCCTTGACCAACACTGAAGCAAAATTTTAAGGAGTGGGAGGTTACATTGCTGAATTTTAGGATCTAAGAGGGCTCAGGGTTAATCAGGTTGCTCCCCATTTCAGGGAGAAAAAGAAGCCTTTACTTTCAACAAGGTGAATGCTGAGAAGGGCCAAACTAAAACCAAGAGGCATAAAGCCATCCGAAAATGCCACAATGATGACAGTATAAATTCCTTAATAGAATAAAATAGGTGGATGCTATAACAACAAACCTCAGTCGTGGTATTTCAAGTGAAGTGATTCCTTCTTCTGCTCTAAATCCTTTTAATGTGCCTTGTATTGAATATCCCATACAGGTGGAGCACTATAAATTCTGCTATCTAGCAGCACACACTGTTTGTATGAACACTTTATTCCAGCTGAGACACAAGTATTAATAGCAACATGGATCCTTCCTTTCAACCACTTTCCTTCCCCGGAAAAATTTATTTCTGCTGCCTTTGGCAAGACTTGCTCTGAGGGAGTTCC
>VZTG01001230.1:846236-896236 GCA_013397845.1 Melanocharis versteri | reverse complement strand
ACTATGCATTATTCCAGTGCTTTTATGGTCTACATGGCAGTCTTTGAGTCTCCTTCCATTTTATTGTTCAATGAAAAAGTTGTTAGTCATTGATTGTTATTTTATGCTCGGAAAAGCTTCCATCTGCCTTCCTTAATTGCAGTTGAATTTACAAAGTTCTCTTATTACTGTGCTTACATATTGTCTACACATCTCTTGTACCTCAGCAGCAGGGCTTGCAAATGCATGCTGATTTTCCAGCATGGAGAACTGTGCTGGTGGAAGGATGCTAAAAGCTACAGACACCAGCTCAGCACCCTGGTCCTTCTCTGGCCATGAAACCCAGCACTGTCACCTGATTCACACAGAAATTTGGCATCTTCTTTTCAAATGCAGATTTTTCCTACCCCTTCCTGTGCTGATTATGAATTAATGCTTATCACCGTCACACCCGGGCAGCAGGACAAACAACGTTCCGGCCGTGCCTGTCCCTCTGCAGACCCTTCACTTGCACACAGCTCTGCTCTGGGCAGCAGAGGGTTGATCCACACTGTTTTGTCAGGAGGAGGTACCAAAACTTTCCCACACCACAAGCTGGGCAGGAATATCGAGGGCACTTTGCAGCTGTCAGGCTCACAGACCAGCTGCCAGCCACAGCTGGCTCCACCTCATGCACACCTGGAGAGGGCAGGGCCGTGCACTGGGCGTTCAACACATGAATCACCTGGCCACATTGCCACATCTTCTGCCAAATCACCTTTCTTTCCTGGAGCCTTTAAGGCTCTATATCCTCCTGTGCCAGTCCAAGCTCGCAAGGGCTCCTTGGGTCTTCCACCGATCAGCCGATCAAGTCACTGTTTTGAGGAGGGGTTGTGGGTGTTGAGTAACTTCTTACAGCAATGGGTCAGTTGTCAGACCTCCACTTTCTCCTCTCTGGCACTGGCAGCGGTGTGTGCAGGTGACTCGCAGACTTACCATCATCAGCAAGCTCTCTGTGAGAAAGTCATGACAGCGATGTGTTACGACACCTTTAAAAATGCTGTGAGAATTCGCTGTTTCTCAGGCACAGGACATACAAAGCTGCATAAGGCTGGGTTTACCAGGGTGTTACTCTTCTTTGTTACCTATATTGCTATAGTGCCTTCCAGCTCCAGACCTGGACCAGGTCCCGTGGTGTTAGCTGCTCAATTGACACAGATCAAAATGATGGTGCCTTTACATTCCAAGTATTGTTAAATCACAAATTCTTCCTGGTAATTCAGTTTTCACCTCTCCTTTTCTCAGAGGAACAGAACAGTCACCCAGCCCACATACAAGGGTTATTTCACGGCTACAGCAAACAAGATCTATGAGTTCAGCAGTCAAACAAACTGAAAAAGATCCAGAAATCAGATCTTTCCCCACCTCTGTCCAACCCCAAGAACTGGTCTTCTGAGAGTTTAGTACCCCCGCCCCCCACCTTGTAATCATAGATGCCAAGATATTTATCCTATTTTCCTCTATACCTGTATGTGAAGGTGTCATTCTTTATCAAGTTTCACTGAAAAATATACCAACATCTGTGCAGCAAACAAGGGAAATTAATTACTTTGGAGACATGGGGGAAAACAAAAAGAAATCATATAAATATCAACATTCATTCCAAAAATGTGATATTGAAAACAATTGCCAAATGCAATAGGTAAGCAATGCCAGGAGAAAAAAGTTAGGAGACGAAACACACACATGAGAGAAGACGACAATAATCAATATATTAATATAAAACAATAATACAGCTGGTACAATAAAGTGGTACCGTGGGGAGACATGCAGTGTATCATTAGTATTCTGCTCTAATGAAACCCACAACACACAGTGTACATTAACTAGTGTAAAGTCTTTTCAGCACAGTGAATATTCCACCACTTTACTGGCCCATTTATTTTAACTGAAAGAGAGATGATCCTGTTGCCAAGCTATCAGATGGTAAAAGGGATATATTTGATGGATAAAAAAAGAGAAAGGTCTGCCACAGCTCTGCAAAATATATTTCTAATTTAAATGCGTGTGGTATACAACACTCATGCCGTACCTGCAGAGAAAAATAGAGGTGGGGGTGGGTAACAGAGAAAGGGGAGGGGGAGAGAGGGAGGGGGGAAATATCATTTTAAATAAACAAAAAAAAGTCACAGGCATCACTCATTTTTTTTTTTCAACCTGTTCTTGTGATACAGATTGACAGCCCTTTTAATATGAAATAAATCAGCCAGGATAAGGAATGTCTCGGAGAACATACAGATTGAGCTCTGATTGACAGAGCTTCTCTGAAACCCATTCTGTTTGCACTCGGTTTTTTAGCAGCTAACTTGAAAGGATGTCAGGTGCTTTGAAATGTTTCAAGTGTTTTGAACCCAGCAAACAATTGTAAAATGTGCTTATTGGTGCTCAGGCTGAAGCAGGAGCGCGGTGGGGCTTGCGCGAGAACAATGCTGAGGAAGGCAGGCCAGGAGAAATGGAAGCGGAGCTTTCCTCTTCCATTCAGGCACTGTCCAGCCGTCAGGATTTTTGGACTGTTGTCAACAGCCATACCTAGTTAGCAAGATATTTTAAAGTGAAGATGCCACGCATTGGAAACTCAAATCACGCCTGGGGACTGTGCAGCACTGCATTCCCTCTATAGGCTCACAGTCACTTTTAACCAAGGATTGACTAGTTGCACTGCTGATAACGAGACATGACATTTTTAAAGCTGTGTGTCCAGTTTGTACCACCGCTGCTTTCCTGTTAGGCTCAGACCAGCATTATGCTGGCTTTGATAATGTTGCAGATATTATGGTTAGCTGTCTCCTTGCATTTCCTGAAATGTCCTATGTCTGTTGTTATCTTGCAAAGCAAATACCAGCACATGTCATAGTCACACGGAGAGAGAAAAGATGAAAACCAAGCCCAGTGGCATTTCCCGGCTCTTTTAGCAGCACACCCTTGAAAATGACAATTTAGGCTTGTATGACTAATTTTTGTATGAGTGTTTTCTGTATGAGTGACTTTTTTTTAAAAATGGCTTGACGTTTTTGCTTTTATGCAAGGTGCAAAAGTAATTCCGAAAGGAGATATTGGGGTTCTCCCTCTGGAAAATCACCTCACTGAGGGAGAGCACTCAGTAATGCAACATGACTTGGTGAAAGCTGCTGGGTTCAGCTCAGATGCTTCACCTGGAAGATTCAAATTTCGTTCACAGAAGCTGAGAGTGAAACAACCCCAAAGACAGCAGGTCCACTTGCACAGTTCCATTTTCAGGTGCTCCAGAGTGAACGGGATGGATTAACAGTCCATGTGCCAGACTCTCACCTCTCAACATGAATCCTTCTGCCATGGCCTTGACTTCTGGTATGGTCAGTGCCCCATGCTAGGGAGGCCTCTCTCAGCATCCGTATCTCTCTGCGTCCAGTTCCTCCAAATATCAGATCCCCAGAAGGTAGTTATTCTCTGTGTAGCCCCTTATTTTCTCATTGATAGTTGTCTTTCCAACCTTTGCAGAAAGAGATGGAAAATTTCCTATATACTGGAATAAAATCTGTGCTAGTGGGAGTGAGAAGAGGGGCACCTTTTTCCAATGTGGAAGCAGATGAAAACAATCTTTTAAATTCTTTACTCTTAATTTTGTTCTAGTTTTTTCCTTCTAGATCCAATTTGCCAATGTCTCTCTGATTTGATTTGCTCTCTTATTGCCCTCCTTGCTCCCACCTCTGGCAAGGACACCAGCATCCCTTGCCCTTACAGCTAACATCCCTAACCTGGAACATGCAATTCTCGTGTGATTGCACCTCCTGGTATATCAAGACATGCTCAGAAACGCAGTTCTGCCGTGGCTCTTTCAGTGTGCCTCAGTGCAGCTGGGTGTGCTGGACAAGAGAGAGATGGTCAAGCACAGGATTAGTGGCGCATCTGATGGGTCAAGGATGGGTCAATCTGTAGTGGATGATCAGACCAGCTGGTCTGTACTTGCACAATAACAGCAAGGTGTCCAGATGCACTGGACAAATCACACAGCGGTTTGTCACCAGGGCATTGGATGAACTGCAGAAGTTCTGCTTGAGCAGAAATATGAGTCTCCAGTTTCTGGCTTCAAGCAGGAACACCCTCCTGCCCCATAAAGACATGGTTAGTCACCTAATATGCATGACTTTGTGCAAGGTTGCCTCTGTGAGAATGAGATGGGACTATGTACTGGCAGGCACCACCTGGGCACAGAGTGAGCTACTGAGTCCAAGCACTCTCTCCTCTCCTCTCCTCTCCTCTCCTCTCCTCTCCTCTCCTCTCCTCTCCTCTCCTCTCCTCTCCTCTCCTCTCCTCTCCTCTCCTTCTTCTCTCTTTTTTTCATAGCTACATGTCCTCCCCACCAAAAAATTTGCCTGGATTTGAATAAAAAGAAAATTGCAGTGGAAGAGTATTTTATCTATCTCTATAAAACCAACAACACAGGGCTTATTGAGCAGTCTTTCCATTTCTCCCTCTCCAGGGCCTTCCAGCCATCTTCCCATGCTCACAGACCTGTGTCTGTTAAATCTTACAACAAAGGTCTCTTGGGATTCAATGGCAATATTATTTCTCTTATTTCTAGAAGCTTAGACTGAAGCCTTCACACTACTGTGAGTAAAGGGCAGGAACCAAACTGTAACTCTAGGAGCCATGTATTGATCCCTGTTCTAATAGGTGTTTCAAAGAAGATATAGTGTGACCCTGGTCTTCTCTTGGCACAAATCACTCCTCAGCAGGGAGCAGACCGTGCAGGAGGGAGGACAACACGGAGCCTCCATCCCCTTTCCAATCCTCTCTGTGTAAAGGGGGAAATCTGGTGATCTTCACTGTGCTACTCATGGACTCTGGCTGCTTGGGTGTCCCATGCAGGTCTGAAGGGGGAACCCTCTATGACTCTGCTTCCTGCAAAAATGCCCAGCAGAGCTGCAGCTCTATGCTGGAAGACATAGAGTGTGGGAGGGCTTTAGAAATCCCTGCCCACCTCCATGCTGCAGATATTTGTCTGCAGCACCTGCAGCTATCTGCTTGCATCCTGCACCTGTGGGCACTCAGCAGACGTGCCCTCACAAATGGGATATTTCTTCAGGGGAACAAACAGCATCACAGGCATCTTCTGCTGGCCCTTCCCTCTTTCCTGTTCTTGCTTTAGTCCAATATTCCCACTGCCTTTTAACCTTTTAGCTGTTTATGTTCATCTCCACTGGGGGGGTGAGAGGCTTATGTGGAAGTCCGCCCAGACGGAAAACAAAAATCAGTTTCCCTAAAAAGATTAACAAGTTTCTCATTTTACTTATATATATATAAACATGTTGCCCCTTTTTGATATTCCTTTTTCGGCTTTCACCTGACACTTGTTTTTGACTTCCAGCCTCAACAGTGACCCCTCTTGCTTGCAGCTGCCAGAGCAAGACGTGAGCCCTACTCTGTCCTATCGTCAGTCATTTTCCTGTGGAAGTTGAGTGGCACAAGGTCACCTGAACATCCTCCTGCCTCTCCTCACTCTCCAAGGGGTGACTGCACTGCGTGGCATGGCATACGGAGACTCTGACCCTCACAGGTCTCAGCCAGGAGGCAGCATTGAAATCAAAGCTCCGTTCTTCAAGAGCTGGCAGGTTTAAAAGGTAGTCCCCTGGAGTGCTGAGCCACAGTGCTGACGAGCATCAAATCTATCTTAAAGTTGGAAATATGATCCAGTTGGGAATGACTGTGATTTAACGCCATCAAAGTACTATGGGGGATATTCTTAAAGAAACTGCTGTAAATTATTTGTGGCTAATTCCATGTGGATGGAGAGTGTGATATGTTCACAAGTACAAGAGCCCTGCTTGTATCTAATAATTGTTATATCTTCTCTGAAATTTACTGCCGATGTCTCAATTTTAACAATTTAAATAACAAGCTTAACCAAGCGGAACTAGGAGAAGGCAGGCTGGCTCCCTTGATGAAAGCAGGACAACTCTTATGTCTGAGTACATTTATACTTTGACATGAGCAGTGACACACAAAGATGAAATCTGGTTAAAGCTGCAGCTTTCTCAGCATTGTGACAGCTTCTTAGTCTACGCAAAACTGTTTCCGAAGTGGGCATAGCTGCTAACTTTACTTAGGAGAATGATTAGGAAAAAATGACTCTGAGAGGCAGGATTAGGGAAGATGCACTGCTGGATATAGAGCAGCCGCAGGATCCCCAGACTGGTGTGTTGGCTGTGTGCTTTGATGGCACAGACAGGCTCAGACAGCCCTGGCTGTGCTCCATGCATGACTGCAGGGCTCAGGAATGACTTAAGCCCCAGTGCAAATCAGGGAGGTTTGATAAAAGCACGTGTTGCAGATGCTGGAGGGCAATGTTGTGTGTGTTTTAATGGTATGAAAAATAATTGGCGATTATGGGATCTGGCCTGAGGAAGCTGATAATGGGGGCTTATGTACCACTGCAGGAAGGAAAGCCTTGGAGAATAAGTTCTTCATTGTCCCTGGGACTAACCCATCACAAGAAGATCCCTCCTAAACCATTATTAGCCTCTACTTGCAGAGTTTCCAATTAATTCTGGTAAGAAGAGGAAAAGGAGATACTCTCATTCTCCCTCTGCACAAAACTACGCCATTCTTAATTCAAAATTCATACAGGAATCAATGAAAAGTTCCTTTACCGAGCTATTGCAAATCCCACAGACTTCTGTCTCAGTAGATAGGTAAATGACACAAGTAGACATACCTAGAGCTCATTGTTATTTATTGATCACATGCTAAAAATCTTCCCTGGGCTGTATCAGGGTTTCTTTACATTAACAACTCCCCTACTCACTTCTGTTTTGTTGTCTGGGAGACAGTTTGTCCTTGCCTGTGTATTCAGAGAAATCATGTCAGCACTGGGTTAACTACATTTACTGTTAGCAGTGGGTGATTCTTATAGCAAAAAGAAGAAAAAAGTAAAGGAAATTCTTGCCTCCTAGAGATGGTTTGCTGTTAAAACCATCTTGAAATACCTGAGGCAGCTGGTCCTACTGGTAAAGCTGGCAGAATTCCTGCTATTGCTGCAACTTACATGAAATTCTACCACTTCCCAGAATAACATAAGTTACTGGAGCAAAATTATTTTGTTGCCAGTAAAATTACATCTATATCAGGAGATTTACTGGCACGGGTTTGTGAATTACTGGGATAATTTTTTTCCATGGCTCTCACCAAAAGTAGCTGAGGTTTATAGTACAATCCAAGCAAAAACCATCACCAATGAGAAGGAATGCACAGGAGAATCAGGAAAGGCTTAGTGAATGAGAAAAGAAATGGTTCTGTGATGGGCACCAAGGATATAAAATTAACTAGAATGGCAGCTATTGTATTATTTATATGATTTATTGGCATAATTATTCATTATTTATTCTGGTCTTGAAGAGACACAGGCATCAGTCAATTTCAAATCCTTCAAGATGTCAATCTTGTAATGAGAAGGTAGACTTTTCTTTAGGTCAGTTGGTTTCAAAATATTAGCACAAATGAAAGATAGTCCATCAGGTTTGTCAGCTGCCTGGTTAATTCCCCTAGCTTCCAACCACATTCCTGAGGGCATGTTTACTAAACCTCAGGTATCCATGAAGTTATAACAAGCTGTGCAATTGCCCTTGACTGATTACAATCTTTATGTGTGTCTGTCTTTTCTCCAAAAAGATACATCTTTTCTCCAAGAAGATTCCCTTCATGTATTTTGTATTTTGAAGAGGGAACAACAGGAAGCAATCTCAGCCTCCTTTGCAGGGTCAACCAACAACTCACAGCATTTACAGACAGGAAGGTGAAGTCACAACCTAGCTGATAGACAGCAGTAAAAACCCACCCAGAGACAGGATGAAGATCTCTCTGCATGGTGTGTTCATGCCTTCTTTATTTTGTGTACAGACTCTGGGTGCCTTCAGTGGAACTCTGGTTTTTGAGCAGAACAAGAGGCAACACGGTTATCATGGTCCCTAACACAGGTCCCTTTCTCCCACCCCCTTCTGCTGAGTCCCTCTCTCCAGCCCGGATCAACACCTGCTTTGACTTGCTGACACCTAAAATGTTAGAAGGAAGAAAAAATTTGCCTTGGACTTAATGACTTAATGTCAATTTATGTCAGTCTTTAGTGCCTTACATAATCCAGGCCAATTTTGGACCAGCAACTGCGGAAAATGCATTTTTACTAGGATAGGATAGATAGCTAGATAGACAGAATAATGAAATCTTGCAGAGCTTCTCATTGCCTCTCACACCACAGCTGTGAAGAAGAGAAATGACTGAAGTAATGAGTTCTTTCTCTTGGCCCTTTTTTGAGGCCAGCCTTGTTTTGCACATGGGAAACAGGGAATGTACTATAAGCTTTGGTTTGCTTCATGAAATGTATGCTCCTCTCATGCATACCAGAACTAATGAAACCCAGGTTCTTACAGGTTTGTGTCTTGTCTTGTCTTGATGTCCAAAAAGCTGTAACCTCCAGTCAAAGCATTTCTTACAGTTGAGCATTACAGTCTTCCCTTCCCTTCCCTTTTCTTTTTCATCTTTTTTTTTTCAAGGGAGCATCACTAGAATATAACATCAAAATACTTGTTGCAGTACATTTAAATGATAGCCATTGGGAAGCAGACACCATTGGTTAATACATATAATACATTTTTATTTACTTTTTTCTGACACTAACATTTTTATTTGGGGTCATGTGCTTTTACAATCCTTCATTTTTATTCTCCTTTTGATCTCAGTTTATGAGATCCCATCAATCACAGTAAATTTCAATCACTGAGGGGACAGCCCTCAATTCAGACAACTGTAACAAACAATCAATAAGATTATTTTGCCTTTAATGGTTCACCTGCATGAAAATCAAAACTTGCTCTCTTCATTAGACCTTGCTATAGGTATGCTCTTCTTTTCTCCCTGGATATTTTCACAGCTGATGAGACATGAACAACCAAATATTTGAGTGGTTTAGACAGCTGTGCAGGTCTGTCAGCCGTGCCCTGCAACCCCCAGCTCGCCCCACATGCACAGGGAGTCCAGGCAGGAGGAGCAGCAGGCTGAGAGCCTCTTGCAGCAAGGAGAGAGCATGAGGGCAGAGGTCTCCCCAGCAGAGCCCTCTCCAGCACTTCCTGGGGCAGCCTGGCATGCCATGAGGAGCAGCTGGTGGGGAGGGTTAACCCACAGGACAAGGGCTGCTGGTGGAAAGGGGCTCCACGGCACATCATTCCCTCTGTGGGATTCCTCTCCAGGTCATCCTGTAGGAAGCATGCAAAATGCATCTTCTTACCAGCACAGCATGCCCCTTAGGCCTTCTTCATCCTTTAAATTCCCTTAAAGTGCATTATTGTCCACGGTGCTTACAGACACGGGGAAGGAGAAATAGGTCTTTATACTTACACTGGCTTTCCATTTTGTTTTCAAATTACCGTGCAAATCTCCTGACTTTTCGTCTCATTTAGTTTAACCCTCAAATTCCTCATGGGTACAAGCAGAGGGCCTGGCATCAGATGAAGTTACTTAGAGAGCTTTATGTCATAACTACTGAGGGAAGTACAGTTGTTGTTCCTTATTAATATTTAATATTATTTAATTCATTTTATTAAATAAAAGTAGAAATAATTTAGACCAACATATTTTGTAATGTTAATAAAGACAAGAGACCAAATTTCTCATCCATGTAGTCCTCAGTTCACAATGTTGTGCCAACAACTGCAATAATAGGATAACTCAAAGGAAATCCTGGCACAAAGCATAGCTGAAATCCTTGTCCAAAGAATCTACAGTAACACAATCACTGTCTTTGCAAGGACAGGATTTCAGACAAAAAGCCATTTCTATTACGGACTAAAGAACAGCTGACATTGAATCAGAGATGAACTCCAGCCACAAATTAGAAGCAAAAGGTTTTCCTCAGAAGTTGATTGAAAGTTTGATTAGCAGAGATAATAATTCAGATGATAAACATTTCTCAGGCATCAAACAAAATGCAAAAAACCAACACAAGCAAAACCAAGATAGAACAAAACTAAAAGATAACTATCTACTAAATCAAACATTTGTGTTGCAGCCATTTCTCCAGTGAGACCAGGGTCTAAATGATCATGGCACACATGGGTGTAAGTAACCCTGGTCTGAGGTTCCTTTTGAAAGGTGGCAGTAGGGTTCCAAGATGCAAAATAGGAAAAAAAAAAAGTAGCTGATAACAATTTTTAATTCAGCCAACCCTCCTTTTTTCCCCTCGCTGTTTTGGCACTGATGACTGGTATGTCATCTTTGTCAGTCCAAAAATAATTCTTTATAAACACACTGAATAATAATGACCAGTGTTGTAACTTTACTGACTACTGTGTGTGGCTGTTTGCATGAGAGAGAATTTGACCTTCTTATCCCCACTCTAAATTATTGGAAACAAATTGAATTTATAGTTCTTTTATAGCATAAATACATGCATAAAATTTTGAGATGTTTAGGAAAACTTAATAGCAGAGCTTTGTGTAACAACTTGCCTAGACAGCACAGATAAAGGCCACTTCTCATGTTCCTACAGAGTTTACACGGAACACAAAGATTCCTTTGTCTTTTCTTGCCTTTGTCTCCGCCTCTGATACCAAAGTTTGTTGGTACCATCTTAAATAAGAAAGGGCTGCTTTTCCAATCCATCAGAATTGCTGTATGAACACATTTTGCACTGTAGCCTTAAAAGTAGTTGTGCTTCTCTCTTTTGTTCTTTCATTATGTGAGACTCACAGTTATTCAGTATTTTATTCTCATTAGAACACTGCTTGTCACATGTTTTCACCAGAAACATTCATCACCAAGGTCAAAGGGTGAATATCGTGATCTATTATGCTTAGAGGAATCTAATGAAAAGCCACATAATTATCCAATTTTAAGAGAAGCATGTAAAAAAAAGAAGGGGGGGCACTTGCTATAATTTAAATTGTTTTGTTTCCCTGAAGCAAAATTCAGCACCTGATTGACAGGACATAATGATAATTCTTATTGATATGGTGATGTTAATTGTGTAGAGATATTTAATAAGTCTCATATTCCTGAGGTAAATGCATGCTCTTAACCTGCACCTGAACCTGATTTTTGATGCAGTCTGAGGATGAGGCAAAGATACAGATAACTGAGCACAAGTGGATTTTCAGTCTTGTGTGGCAGAATGGAAATTGGAATCTTCAGAATCTATTAGGAGAACAATTCTGCAGTTGCTCACACTTTTATAAATTATGCTGTATATGATGCTAAGACACAAAGTCAGGAGTTCCAACTGGGGAAAATTACCATGACTTTACTGCATCTGCAGGAGTAGGCTTTTTTTTTGTTCTTTTCCCAAAAGAGGTTAGAAAGCAGTTTACATTTTAATAGAGACATACTTAAATAAGATGAAAAACATTCTGTCACTTAATCCACTGACTGGCTTGCCCTCTAAAATGTGGGACAAATTGCAGTAACAACACACACAACAAAAATATGTAAGGCAGAAAGCTGAAAACAGCAGAGCCACTTATATGTATTTTACATTTAGATTTCCATTTTGGTGATGATGGTCACCAGCTGTAACAAGAACAGGGTAGAAACAGTGAAGGGCTATTGAAGTGGCTGAGATTAGGAGTGGGTTTCAGAAAGAAACAGGTTATATAAATGGATTTCCCTCGAGGGCACATGCCTTGAGTGGATTAAGTTCTTCAGCCTTTTTGTGTGCCTTTAACACATGAAGTTGGAAGGCCCACGATTTGCATAATGTGTTGGGATTGATCCGTTTGGGGCTTGATAGCCCCAAGATGCTCAGCACTTCAAGCACTCGTTCATATTTCAGCACGTGCCTGAAGCTCACTGGGATCATCCATGTGTTAAAAACTAACTTCCCTTTTTGCTGGAAGGTGCCCTGAATGTGCTGTGGGGGAAAGGCTTCAGTTCACCCTGAGGACTGTGTCAGAGGGCTCCCTGTGTTTAGCTCACTGCAATTACAGAAACTGATGTCCTTTGCTGCTGAGGCTCATCTTTCAGGAGCTGTACCATGATACTGCAGGCACTCAGAGGGGGAGTACCTCTTGCTTTTCACTGCCCACCCAGGAGAATCCATTGCTGGTTCAACAACGTGGTGATGTGTAAAGCAAAGCCACATCCTCCCCTTTTTCTGGGATCTGAGGAACTTGGCCATGTGTATGCTCGCTGTACCAGAGTGCCTCCAGAGCTAGTCATCGTGTCTGAGCTCAGGACCAGGTCCTAAGGACCTGTCTCTGACACCTGCCCCAACACTGTCACCCTGCATCGGACACCAGTCCAGCCCACTGAACAGGGCTGTGCTTTGCGCTCTCACTCCATCAAAGGCAGAGAGGGGCGTGAGGATAACACAGTTATCCAGAAGAGCTGAAGGGTGGGAGACCTCCCTGCACAGCTTCTCTGACAGCTGCTGCTGCTATAAACTAGTGTGTGTGCTGCCCTGTGCATGTTTATTTCTCTCCAGAGGAGGAGGAGGTGGGTTGGGAAGCCTGGAGCTCACTCCTGGCCACCCACAGAACAAAGGCAGGGTTGTCCTTCTGAAATCCAGGACAGGAGCAAAATTACTTCCTCCAGAGAAAGGTGGAAACAGGGGAGGGCCTGTGGCTTGGAGGGAGTCTCAGGGTTATGATACCTCTCTGGGGTGCTCTGGTTTGGTACAGTGTGTGTCCCACCCTGTGCTGGGGCACAAACCCGAACCCAAACCCAAACCCAAACCCAAACTCAGCCAATGATGGGGGCTTGTCCCTACCCTTCAGGCACAGCCACATGCTTCTTGCAGTTCCAGTCATCTGGAAATCTATCCAGTTGACACGTTTTATTCACAAAGACTTACAATTTAGGACTCAGACTGTCCACTGTGGTAGTAGAATTGTCTAGAGGAGGAGCCAAGATTAATGAAACAGCCAGGGACAAACCCAGAAAGCAGCAGGCAACTTCAAAAATTATATATATGCAGCCTGAGCACAGAGGGGATAAAGAAAGAGTGTTTAAAACTGAGTCAAACACCAATAAAATAACCCCCAAATCACATTTCTAAACATTAATAACACTTTAAATAAGCTGCTATAAAACTGACAAAAATAATATATTAACTTTGAAAATAGCATTTACAGCACTAGCACATAAAACTGAAATGCACTTGTGGTCCACTGTGTAGTTTGCTCATTAGATGAGCAGCCAAGGATCAATAACTCTGCAGGACAACTGTTAAGAATGGCTTAGATAAGATAATTTCAGCCTCTTTTTTTATGAACATGTGTGGCTGAACTACTGCTTTTTAAAGTAGTTTGGAGATACTGCACCTAACAGCCTCCTCGCTTTGGTTTGGTTTTCATTTTAAGTTATACCATGCAGGCAAGAATTATTATGTTTTAAATGTACACCTTGCAGTCAAATATTTCTTTGTTAAGTGAAACTATCATCAGAAGATGGTGGCTGCTTAATTTCAAAGGCAGTCTCTGGATAACAGGACAAGGAGTGAACATTTTGAAGAGAAAAAACATAATTAACCAAGTGTCATAAAGGTGAGTGGACATAGGCAGGATAACTGCATCACCCTCAACCACTTCACTGAGAAACCATAGAATCATAGAATCACAGAATCATTTAATTTGGAAAGATCCTTAAGATTATTGACTTCAACCATTATACTGAAAACAGAATACAAAATATATTATTTTCATAAAGAGTTAGTCTTGCAGACTCCCCCTCCAGAAAAAACAGTATGAAAATTTTAAAAAATAAAATTATTTTGACTACAGAAAAATCAAGCCATGGACCATGGATAGTACTTCTGAGACTGCACTACAAATAGTGTTCATACATGCTCTGACTGGGAAAAAAGAAATGCTAAAAAACTCTATTTCATCTTCATTTTTTTTGCACTGATTGTTTAGCAGGCTTGTGCTTCTTTCCATGAGAACTGGCATATCCTTCTAAACAGCCCTTACGATCAAATCTTTAATACAAGGGACATCTTTCTACCCACAGAGCATCTCCATAAAGAACTAATAAAAATATCTATGGGACAAGAGGGATTGATGTGTAAGGAAAAATAATCAAATAAATTGGGATTGATCTTGAACTGGTGAACTGAAAGTAGCATATTGAAGACAGTAGGAGTTTACTATTTTAGATCCATTGTAAGTGAATAAACACCCATTATTATCTGGCTTGAAGGTAAATGGGAGGAAGTTACTGTAATGAGAGATGGCCTATTATGTCAGAGAGGGGAAGAGATTAGCTAGAGACTAGAATATATCAATTTGCAGGGTGGTAAATCTATAAACAATATTCTTAAAGGTATCATACAGATGTTGTATGAAAGGGTCTCCTTGAAATCCAGCTACCTGGTCAATACCTACATTTAGCTGATAGGCCTAAGGATGCACATACCCTTCAGTGGCCCACATACTGCATTTTTCTTTCCATGAAATCCAGTGTGAAAGCAGAAAATAGGCCAATATTCAGTCTGTTCTCAGATATGAGTGAAACACATATCCAGACTCATGAACCTCGACCCACTGACATAGACATAGTTCTGATTACCACGTGAAAAGAATTCAGATACTGAAGAGACAAGAGGATCCTGGAGCAGGCTGTATGGGTTTACCCAGTAACAAAGCCTGACAGCTTTAGTAAGGGCCAGTATCCACTGTGGAAATAAGAGTGGTCAAGGAAATCTGTCTGCAGAGGCCATAGGACATTTGACAGATCATTTTTCTAGGCATGGCTTGCTGTACCTGAACAGAAACTGAATCAAAAACCCCCTAGGCTTTATGGCATTGCTCTTTTCTGGTTAGGGATCTGCTGGATCTCCTTGAAGGAGCAGAGTCACTAACTCAGCTTGGCTCCACAGATATGACCAGCTCTGTATCAAGGTTTATCACCACTAAACAAGAATTCAGAGTCCAAATTCTCATACACATTATTTTGTGTAATTAGCATGAAGTGACCCTGAAGTTTACGGGTAAGGACAATGGAGAAATCCCCGTGTGCAGAGACAGTGTCACACAGGCAGCCAAGATGGTACAACACCTTTCTGCACCAGCTTTACCTGTAGTTCCATGGATAACAAGAAGGAACACCCCAAGATGGGTTCAGGAAGAGGACAGAAGTGATGCACTAAAGTAATTTTTCCTTGCTAGATATCCAGCTGTTATAAATTAGTTTGGAGTTGGAACACTCCATGGTGCTGAGCTGAGTTTAATAGAATGAAGAATTAGGGTCTGCACCATTCAAAACTTGTGTGTCCCTCTCTTTTTACCACAGAAGGGTGTCAGCTCCAAGGCCAGAGAGGAAGTCTTCATTAGGTACAATGCAACATAACTGGATATAACAGTGTAAATGATGGCTGGCCCAGCAGTTTTGTGAGGTCTTCAGGTTCCTGGCCTGTCATGAGCTTTTTGTGTAGCCTGGAGCAAGGTAGCTACAATGTCCTCAATGTTTCTTCCACAAAACTGAGAAAGCAATACTTTCCCTTTTTTATGGGATGAAAATGATCATACTGCTGCAGAGAGGATCTTCTACTTGAAGGCAGCTTGACAGAAGGATTTCTTCAGGTACAAAGTTGACCCAAAAGAGTTGTACTGGAAATCCTGTCATTTGAACTGTTTCCAGGCAGAAAGAATACAGCCTAGAAGAAGCCTGTCTCTACAGGCTGTTACAAGCAGCTTGAAAATTAAACTTTTGCACCTTGTAGACTATCCTTTTGTGCCAAGACAACAGATCAGATAACTTTGATTTATGAGAAGCAAATCCTGAGAAGTGCTGAACGTGCCTAACAAATTGATGGGTGACACCCACCCTGAAATGCTCCTGGACTCAGAAAACTGTGCAACTCAAAAGTCGAGTACAAGAATACAGTGAAAGGCAGATAACTCCAGAGCTGACTAGTCTCTTAAGAATCATGTGCTGAATTCCAAACCCCAGCCAATGCCCTCTAAATCATATTTCACTTCAGGAATCCCTTTGCTCCAGGGATTAGTTTAGTCACCTCGCATGTCACAGCCCAAATCCGTAGGGAGCAACTACCAAAATAATTGTTTTGACCAGGTGTCATAGACTGCAAGCTTTTATCACAGTAGACTGTGTACTTGTGGCATAATAGGAGATTAGGACTCACTTGAGAAAGAAATAGCTTGTCACTCCATCGATCAGAAGGTCGCACAAGAGACCACTGTTGCCATCGTCTTGGAACAGGGGCAAGTTTGAGGAGGGACAAGGAAATTACTGCTGCTATTGAAGAGACATAGATCACCTCCCTGCTCACACCTGGCCAGCTGCTTTGACCATCAAGTTAAGGCAGAAAACTGCATGACAGATTGAGGATATATCTATGTCAAACTGTGAACTCCATTTTGTTCTATGAAACGTGTTTCTTGTCAATGCTTCTATACAGTGCTGTGACCTTCACTGAAGAATGTCACCCCACGTCGGAATGCAAACTCATTTGTAGATTACAGCATAGATTTTACTGCAGAAGCAAACAAGCCATCAGACATGAAAAGCTCTTTCCTATGGGAGCAAATGTATTTTACTGGATTTTGTCTTTGAATAACACTCCAAACCACAGCTGAGGAGGAGATTGATGGTAAAGTCTGGAAGAAGAAGCATATGGAGCAAATAAAGCAGAGCCCAAATGCAGGAAGGCTGGAACAAAATTCACTGACCCTTGGGTTTATGATTGCCTCAGAATTAGACTGTAGGAGGGTTGTGCTCAGGGTTTGTGTGCTTCCTAGAGTGATTTGTTAACAGTGAAATATTTGGGATCAAGAACATCCTTCCCTTCTGACCCACTGTTCCTGGGATGCTGCTAGAGCTTCCCTGCATGTAGAGCCTAGGGAAAAGTGGCTAAGCAGCCAAGGAATCGGGAAAGCAGAGAGATTAATTTAGATGGGCAAAGACCATGCTGATGAGTGTATCTGTACTCAGAGGATCATACCCACAAGGCCTACAACTTGGAAAAAACACCAGTTTCTGGAGATGTGTGTAGCAAATTTAGAGGAAAAGATGATTACAACAAATTTCCCGGAAGGGTAACTACCCGCTGCAGGTGGTTCTGACCATTCTCCTCTGCCTGTCCACTGCACTTTTCTCAGACTACATCCAGACCTAAAGCAATGGCTTCAAAGCTGAACCTAGAACCTTGCCCTGTGCTTGTGTGAGCAGGGAAAGGACATTTACATGCTGTTCAAACAAGAGCCAGAGGGGCTGCCTAATTCAGGGGGATGGATTGTAGGTTGCTGTGCTGATCATAATGCGTCATGACTACTAGGAGACCTTTCTGTGAAATGCTCTAGGACAATCCATAAGGACTGCTCCTCAGCAATATCCTTCTGCCAGTTGTTCTGACTAAGAACCAGTGAGGTTTTTAGCAAAATCTATGAGGGACAACTCAAAAACTGTTGAATTACATAAAAATAAAGGGAAACGGTCCCTTCTGCTGTAGGATTTGTCTCCCTGGTGTCCCTGCTAGGACTCCTGGCCACTATCTGTAACACTGAGCTGAGATTAGAGTCAGATTTTCCCTGTTTTAAAAACCCATTTTCATCCTTTTTTCCTCCTTCTATGGATGAAGACAGAAAACTGCACCTCAAGCTGGAAGTGGTATTGAGGCAGCTTATCCATCAGAGACAGCAGGAACTGGGGTTCCTTCTATTTTATCGTGACTAATTCTGGTTTGACATATCCACAGAAAAATTCCTGGGAAGAAATAGCACAGTCATGGCAATTTCCTTCATTTTAAAGGCCCACTTCATATAAAATTAAAGATGGTAAAATCTAGACCTTTATTTAGTCTGTCTTTTTGGATAGTCATATCTGTGTAAGCCAGAGACTGAAGGGAGGCATTCAGTGACCATGTCAGAAAGCTCTGTGTGTCTTCGTGTCAGGTGCCCCATGAGGGAGAAATGCCTTTCATTACCAGTCTAGTCTAAGGAAAAATAGGAATAAAAGTAGAGAGAAATATAAACAGATAAACTTGCCACAAGTCTGGATGTATATTTTTTCAGAAAATTTCTCAGGTGTCTGTACTCAGCCATGTGGAGTCTCCAGCAATGGAGGAAGAATTTTTTTTTAATCCACAATCACATATCCAAACTAATTCTGCGTAACTCGTAAGCAAGATGTGAGGTAGGACAAATACATACTGTCAGATGTAATACAGTGAAACAAATCACATTTCATCCTTCTTCATCTGATTATTTCCCCATCATATTGTTTATCCTCGTTGGCCACACAGATTTGGACTCTGAGCTGGGATATGCTCTTGGTGATACTGTCTGGAACAGGAGAAATGTTTTTAAGTCTATCTAGGTAAATTGAAGGTTTTACTTCTCCCATTTGCACCCAAGGGCATATTGCTGCTGAGTTCATCCAGGGCAAGAGACAGTGAAGTGTGATTCATGGAGCTTGTGGTCAGGATACAGGGCTGGCTAAAAGGAGTGGAAGGACATAGCCTGAGTAAAGGCAAGAGAAGCCAACAGAAATTCACTGAAGCAAACTACTCAGATCTGAGCAAAACTTCTCAGTGAAGCGTAACAGCTACCACTTATTTCAGCTATTTTTAGATCAAAATACTGTGGAACAACAACATATGATGTTTCTCAGTGCAAAAGAAATATATGGCATCTATGTGAACAAATGAATGTGAATGATCTGTGCTTTACAATGTGGGTGTATGGAGCAGTACTTACACAAACCGGCACAGAAGGTCATTTTCAGCAGTGAATATACACCTGTGACAATTCTGACGTGCTCCTGGGGTTGCAGAAACACCTATGTTCCTGACAAATGGGTTATAAAAAAATGCCACAGAGTCAAGTTCCAAAGCTAATCAGGCACCTATAAATGTGGTGAGCCTAATTTATATATATTTAAAAATAAATCATTAAATAGACAGAGGATCTATTACAAATAACATTTACTGTAGACAATACATACTGAAGTATTTTTAAGCCCACATTCCTACAATCTGCTGAGTACATAGTATTTCTACACAGGCTGCTGCTACCTCTGTAATACTAAGGTACACTAGGAGTAGCTTAAGGCCAAACTCTCAATGTACAGGACAGAAAGGAAGACTGTCTTTGCCGTCCTAGCATATTTGCTGAAGAGCTGAACCTCCCCGGACTGAATCCAGCTCTCACTGAAGGGAATGAAACAGAACAGACAGGACAACCAGCTGGACTGTTTGTCCCAAACTGAGCAATTTTGGCAGCCTGAGGGTGTACCCACAGGGCAGGACCCTCTCCACAGGGGGGGAGGGACCTGCACCCAAAGAGCATACAGTGCTCTAACAAGTATGTGCACTTAATGCTGCTTCTGAACATATGCCCTATGTGTCTGGAATAACCAGTCTTTTATGACCTTAAAACACATACCCCATGCACTTCTCCTCTGCCAGGGGGCCAGAGGCTTTAGCAGTATGATTTATCCAACAATAAAGTAGTGCTTAGTCCTTGGTTTCTTTAAATGAAAAGCTTCTTTATAAATGGAGAAACAACAGATTCCTCCTTAAGGAATCCCAAGGACTTGTCATAAACAACCACAAAGTCGGGGCACAGATTTAAACTTTACTTGTTTTCCTACTGCTTTATTTGCAGGAATGGTGAAGTGTCAACTTTTATTTTGGATATCCTTACTGTAAGTATTAAATATTAAATATTAAATGGTGAAATGCTTCATGATATTCACGGAGAGCTTTCTGCTATTACACAGGCTTTTACCTGGATATCTGTGAGATGCATTCATGCATGCCCATGCCAAAAGCTGGACAGACGTACATTCATGCAGCCACTGTTCAACCTGCACAGACTATGCCTCAGCTGGGGTCATTCAGACCTGCTGCTCCCTGCAGCAATGCTGATTTACATAATCAAGGACCTGGCCCTGGAAACACTGCTGATCCAGCCATGGTTGCCTCCTGTTTCCCCAGCCATTGCTGAGAGGTAGAATAACGCATTACGGGATTTTCAAGGCTGAGTCCCCACCCCAGGAAACCCATCGAGCTGGGAGTGCCAGCTCTGGACATCTGTGGCGTGGGGCAGCGTACCAGTGATGCACACTGACTTACAGCAGCCCCCCAGTGCCCCAGAGCAGACAGACTGCTCTGCCCTGCCCCCAGAAGGTGCTCAGGCACCGCTTCCTCGGAACGCCACTTTAGCAGTGGTCTAACACAATACATCTCAAGGAGCATTTATGCTGTGTTCACTGCGCATTCAACTGTGGCCACTTCAAAGGTTTAACCAAGTATTTTATGGCCATGGTAAAGGGTTCTTATTGATTTAAATTGCAAGTCTGGCTCCCATCAGCTTCACTTGAGGGCAAAAATGCAATAAAATATCCCACATCAGAGAGACAGACGTATCACATTCAAAATCTTAAGACATCCTTTTTACTATAATCACCTTCAGTGGCGTGCTGTTTTCCTCTTTTTTTCTAAGGACAAGGTTATCTGAGAGATTTCTCCATCTCCACAGATTTGTGATGGACTGCCTCTTAAATTTGCCAGCAGGTCCATCCAGTGGTAGGCATTAACCAAGCCTCATGGGGTTTGGGTTTTTCCCTATTTGTTGGACACATGTGCAACGTTGCTGGGATGACATTGATGCATTGGCAAATGTTAGCACAGAGTTGTAGAGTTTGGTCATTAAATAATTTGCATATGCAGCAAGCAAACCCTCAGAGGGGCATGGGGGGCCCTTTCCTGTGCTCCTGGGATCCTCTGCCTTCATTGGTGCACCCGCCACCATTTCAGGAAACCCTGCTCCAGACTGGGAGAGTCCTTACCCTCTGGCACAGTTTTAATAAAGGAGAGACATTGCCAATTCAGAGCATTGTTTACCATCTTCTCATCATGGAGATGTTCTACTGCAGTCACAAAGAAGGTTTTCTCACTGGGGCAGTACAAAAAACCAGGCAATACTTTTTTGTGTACTTCACAGGTAGTTTCTTTAAAATAATTTATCTGAAATGTATCCGAGGTGAAGATAACCTCCGGACACATCCGGAAAATAGCAAACGATTGCTAGGTATCTGACATTTGAAATAACATGTTTCTGGAGGGTTGACATTACAAGAGTCATTTCACTTCAAAATGTTATTCCTAATGTAATTTTTTCAAATTCATAAGAGGTGCTTGCTAGGATTCAGCGCAGCGCCGGAGTCACTCGAAAGACAGAGGTCAAATTCATTTCATTTCTTTTATGTTTTCCTCTCCTCGCTAGATGAAACAAATGATTGAGCCGGGAACACTTGGCAGGTCGGTGGCTGTGCGCGGCGGCGCCGTCGCAAGATCGATTTTCCCCATCCGGGGGGCGCGGGCGGCATGGGTGACATCTGTCGCGGTTGTCATGGCAGCCCACGGCGCGGGCCGGGGTCAGGCCTGACAGGGAGGGCCTCCCTGCCTCCGCCCGACGCGCTTCAAGGTTAACAGCCAATGGACCAAAGAAATAGGCAATTATAGTGCAGTCAATTCTGGTTAGGGAAATACCCGAGAAGTAAATATATCTGATCAGCGGATGAAAATGAAGCAGCCCGGCGCTGCGGGTGGGGGCTGTCAGTGCCCTCTGGGCGTGGGGCTGTGCCCTCCCAGACTTGGCAGCTGCCTTCGCCCACCTCCCGCTCTGCCTCATGGAGAGGCTTCCCCCTTTCGCCCATGGATGGTCTCTGTCTGGGTCTCCAGCCTGCCGAAAGCCACCATCACCTCCAGGGGAGACTCTCCCTGCTCGCAAGCTGATGACAGCCTGTCTCACGGCTGGGCACTTGTACTGCCACCCAAGGGGCCTAAACAATGGCTTCAATAAATTATATCTCCATCTAACCAGGTATTATATGTGTATTCTATTGCTGATATCTTTTCTGTGGATGGTCTGGTTGTAGATCCAAGAGGGGGAAGAGGTGAGGGCTCCTCAGCTTCAGCTGCTTAGCAGGAGTGGACGTCGCCCTCCCTCAGCCCTTGAGGCAAACCAAGGCACCACTATGCCCAGCAGCTGATCTCAGAGCTCAACACCTTCGAAACCTCACAGTCTGCCTCTGCTGTATTCCCTGAACAGCAGGGTAAATGCAGCAGGCTGTCCCAGAGCAGCTGTGGTGTGCACGGGGGAGGAGGAGGCAAGCAGCTGGGTCCCTGGGCTGGTGAAGTCCCCAGGCTCTGAGTCAGCTGTAACATTTGGGAAGGACACCTCCTGCGGACACCTCCTTCCAGAGTGGGAGGGGTAGGTGAGGCATCAGGAGATTGCACGCAGACACATCCAAGGATGCCCGGGCACAACTCCCACAGCATGTCCAACCCATCTCAACTCCTCAGCGATTTTGGAGGTGATGCTTTTTGTTCAGACCTCCTGTCCCTCAAGCAGTGTATGGCCCAGCTAACTCCAGAGATCCCCCATTTCTGACATGGATTTCCTGCTGCTGCTTCCGAGGACAGTCTAAGGAGGGTCGGATAGAGGCCACCTCGGACAGCAGGAGAAGGCTGGGACTAGCTTCACGGGCTGTCTTCACAGACAGGCTGGAAACACTTTTCTCTGCCTCTTGATGCTCGTGGAAAGAAGGAAAATCCCCCTGGCTCAGTGCTGCAAAGGCTGCTCTCGCTGAAATGCACGCACCAGTTCCTGTACCTTGGGGTGAGAGTCTGCCCTAACCAGAGCCCCTTGTCAATCACTCCTGGCTCCCAGAGGGATCAGCACAGCAGAATGGAGGCTTGTTTGTCCCGGCAGCTGCAGCTCCTCCAGAAAGAAGCTATCTGAATCAATGAAAACATTCAGTTTTAATGACCACAGAAAATAAATCCCTCAAGATCATGAGTGTGTTTCAAATGATGGATCAAAAACAAGACAGCCATTTCCCTCTGAAGATATTTTCCCAGTATCTCAGTGTGGTAACAGACTTTTTCCCTACACTTCTGAGTTTAATCCAGGGCTACAGCTTGAATAAAATGAAACTTTTGACTTCCAAGAGCATGGAGGAGCTAGAGTAAAATTTTCGCAATTCTGAATTGTGTCTGCAACCCCAGTTGATTCATCACTTCCTTCTGCCTGTATCTGGTTCCCACTCGATCACCTACGGTGCTCCTGTGGTGTTCCACCTGCTCTGCTCTGCTCAGCCACATGTGGACATGCGTGGGGTCAGGGCAGGGAGATGAGACTCAGCCTTAATCCTCCAGCCTCAGTGCAGAGGTCCAGCTACTGCCGATCTGCCTCAACGGTGTTCACAGTGCCAGAAAGTTTCTTGCTGGAGTTTATGAGACCCCACACCTCTTTAGTATCACTTTTTAGATTTGCCTTGCACACAAAATACACATTTTTTTTTCAGCTTTTTTTTCTCCCAGCAAAGCCAAGCTTTACCACCTTTTCTTTTCCTTTTTTTTTTTCCTGAGAAGCCTTTCTTCAGATTTGCCCTAAGGAGCCTTTTCCACTGAGAAAAGCTTTCATGGAACTGATTGCTGTTTACCAGACTCATTATCAACAACAAAGGGAAGTACCAAATCCTGAAGATTTTATTTCTTTTAGTTATTCGTGTCTCAGCTGTCATCCTGGTCTGAGATTCTGTTGATCTCCTGTTGCCCTGCTACATTCCTGTCAATCTCCTCAGCACACTGCCTGGGTACCAAATTATTTGGCATTGCCCCTCAGATGCCCTCTGGACTCATTATATGGCTAATAGTGTTTTCTGTATTACTGTCTCCATCTGCTAAGGAATTACTTTCAAAGTATACCATGCTTTCCTTAAGATCTCCCTCTGGTATGCTAAAAAAGAAATATTTATTCCTAAGAAGGTCACCACCTCTATTTAGTCACCTGTTGAATGGATTCAAGATGCTTTGATTGCTGGCTTTCTGGGGCAGGTTTTCTTTGTGTCACTCATTGATACTCAACACCTGCTAAAATGATCCTGCTCTTTAAAAGGAATCTTCATCTATTACTGCAGCAAAAATAATAAACACAAAAAAAATACGCTTCCCAGATCTGGGGTCAGAGTGATACAATTTTTCCCCATTTTGGTCACATTTGTTGTCCCACAAAAAATGATTCATGAAGTCATTTAATTTCTCAATCCTTTATGTGATCAACGCAGCAAAATTTATAATGCCCATATACTCTGCGGAAGGCACCAGTATGTTGCAGCATTTTAACCTTTTAAATATTCCGTATTTCAGCTGGCTAGCCATCCTACCCCTTCTGCACAGTTCACTGCAGCTGTAAATAGTGGAGGGAGAGGAACAGACAGCCAATCAAATTACAAAAAGCTGAAAAGGTCAAAACCGCACAATTTACTACTACCTTTTCCAAAATACAGGAGACTTTAAGATCCCATTATTTCCTCTTGAAACGCTTAATTAAAAGAAGCAAAAATTGTGTAAAAGGAGTATGTGGGTGGAAAAATAAGTAAGGCAGTCCTTGTATAATATGTGTCACCAGTGTAACTGTTTCTTTACAGTCTTAATGTCAACCACTTCTACTCTTCCTCTGTTATTAAGAGCCAGTCCTGCAGCTGCCTTCTTCAATTTTCTGTAGGGCATCCCAGCGACTGGCTAGCCGTCAGCCTTCCACCCTTCTTCTGCTTTTGATCTGTTCTCACAAGCAATTGAGCGAAAACCTGGCAATTTTCTTCAGGGAGATAAATTTTGCAAACGCACAAAATTCACTGCACAGCTTCCAGCAGACCAGAAGACACCGATAGGTAGGAAAAGGAAGAAGACAAGAATCTATTTTGACATATGCAACTCCTAGACAACACTACAATCTCCTTTCACTTGAGTAATGTGCACGGAGCCCTCTTTCAGGCCGAAGATGACACTGGAAAATGTCCCTCCCCCTATATTTGCAACACCACCATTCGTATTGCAAGTCAATTTGCTTTTATTCCTGGCAGGATCGATGTCTATAGCATTGCACCAGTGTTCCGTACTCTCCCCAGAGCTGGCCTTCTGTCCATTGCAAATAATTCAAAAAATCCTGCTGTAGACAGAAAGCAGCACCACCCCTCTGCTCCTTGGTGCATGGAGAAACAGCTCAAGGGTGACAGACTGCCACAGCTCTGTCGCCCCCAGGTGTGGGCTGCTGTCCCAGGACTCCATGAATCGCAGGCAGAAAAGTCATTTTTGTTCTGTGTAACTTATTCAGCCAGTTCAGCATGTGGAAAAGAGGCCTCTGCAACTTTGCCATTTCAGTGGACTGCTCTTTTCTATGGAAATATTGTCAAATAATTGTTAGCATGTGTTTTTCTGAGATTTTTCACTTTTTTCTTTCTGTTGAAATCATATTTATGTAATTTTATGAATTTTGCTTGTGTATCTTTGACAGTAAATTAAAGCAAAAGCATCAGAAAATGAACAGAAGATAGACCCTTTGGTTTTTGATACATGAGAAGTAGGGTAAAAAGCAAAAAATATAAATATAAAAGGCAGAAAGGAAATACCCCTCCTGTTTTTCCGCAGTTATTTAATGGAAAATTTTAAAGAATACCAGAATAGTTTTTCTTCTGTCAGGCCCTACATATATTTTCCTAAGGAAAAAGCACTAAGATCATATGGAAGCTTACTCATTCGGTCTTATTTTTTTTTCCTGCAGAAAGGATCCCCAACTTTTTTTATGTCTGGTCGCTGTCCTGTGCATGGTAGAGGAGCCCTGGCTGAGGATGTGTCGTTGTGTTAGTGTAGTTATGCACTACAGCTCTGCACTAGGGTGAGAAACCATCCCGGTTTAGTGGACACTTCCCTCTTCTTCCAGGGCTGAGCAGCAGCCCCAAACATGTAACTGGGAAGGGTAAAACCATACTGGGGCATGGATGGAGGGGCAGCTGCTGAAATGAAGCTGGCTGAGGCGCTGCCAGTTTAGCTGACAGGGCTGAAGCTGGCACTGGCACTGCATCGCATGCAGGCAGCCAAGAGGCAGAGGTCAGTCACAGAGTGGGTGCCAGCGAGGAGGCAGCAGTGTGTAACCTCATGCCCAGGGTACAAAGGACTCCAGCTTACCCCAAGCTGGTGAGCAGCACTTTTCCTGAGGTTACCTTCGGTCATGTACTGTCTGAGGGTTCACAAGTGTAACATAAGGAATCACATCATTAATAGAAAGGTGCCATTTCCAGATTTTTTCACAAGCAGACCTTTCAATTCACTGCGCTCAAAACATTGAACACACCATTCTCAGGTATCCTATCTTGTTAGAAAAACATCTTAGTCTGGATTTCACATGCTCAGCCATGGGGAAATGGCCCCCACTCCCTGTAAATCATTCTAATGGTCAGTTTCTCTCTATGTAAACACTTCAGTGTTTATACGATGAAAGGGAGCTTTTGTCATTGACTTTAACTTGTAGCCATTTCCTTCTCCTTCCTACTTCACTTTGAGTTTTCTGCTTCCTCATGTCATTTTACTTTCAGCTATTGTTTGTCTTCTTTCCCCTCAGCTTTGCTTCTAACCCACCTTCTATTGTTTCTGTCTTTTCAGCCTTTTTGACCCTCCATTCCTCCTCTCCCTCCGTTTCCTCTTACAACATCCGCCTTTTTCAGAATTTATCTACTCTGCAGAATTTCATGGTGTCCAAATACAACCATGGCACAAAGCCTACTGTGATTTAGTCACCAGCAATCTGTCACTCAACCATAATGAAACCCTGTCACAAACAGAATTCCATCATATGAGAGGAATTTCCTGTATGGAAATTATATTTTTGGATGAGAAGGGCATTTCTCTCGTGGCAACCCTCCCCCCAGCATCCCATTCTTTGCAGAGACAAAAATTGCATTTACTTCGATATAAGAGAATGCCAAACAGAGCCTTTTGGGGAGGGAAGAAGTAGTGCAAACTACTGATAATCAAGATAAATCAAGCCATGACGTAGAACATAAGCACTATGCTCCATTCAATTCAGCTAGGGAGCTCAACTTGTTCAGCACTGTAGGTTATTTTCCATTTGTAATTAGAGCAACAAAGAAACAGCCTTTCCCTGTTCTGCTCCATCAGCACAGCCCCAGCAAACATCCTCATTTTCAATAACTCTTCCCCTTTATCTCACTCTGCCTGATGCCTAATAAGCTGATTGCTATTTACTTTGGACCAACAGCTAATCTGTTAATGATTGATTTTAAATTTTTACAGCCATTTGTCTTTGGCAGGACTTGAGAGTGTGAGCAGCAGTCTTTCTTACCTGATGAATTGGCTTTTCTTTAAAAAAAAAAAAAGATTTAAGTCAAAAGTCTTCACTGTTATGTTTTGCTGACAAACAGCTGACACACACTGAGCAAAGCTTAGACAAAAGGGTAAATCTTCATCAGAAATTTCATAAGCCTTTGAAACCACCAGCAAATAATATAAGTGGACATTTTGTTAATAGTTGTAGAGGGGTAAAGACCTACTTATGAAGTAAAACATAATTGTACTATAAATTCACAGGGCTTAAAATTCTTAATTAACAAAATTGATGCCTGTAACGATGGTTAGGTAGGGAATAAGAACTAATCCTGCTACTGTGCTTGAAAATGATCTAAATTGTATACCATATGATATATGTATTACCATGATATATGCCTAAAAGTGAATTTCATTTCCCATTAAAGGACTGCCAAATAGACAGTAGTTATTTTAATTGCTACAACACAGCAGTGTGGTGCAATTTAATTGTTGATTCTAAAAATGGAAAAGTGAATAATAACAGCTTAGCCTGTATATTCTGAAAAGAACAGGAAAAATTCTATACCAGGAAGCTATGCATATTTATAAATGTTGTTTCTTCAATGAGCCACTTAGGGATAGGCCCAGCAAGGAAATAAATCATGCTTAGAATGCCTATACTGTGTCTCACCCATAGATCTCAAGGCTCTTTACAAAGCTATGCAAGTTGTGTGATTATCATTTTACAAAGGGGAGAAGCCAAATATCAAAAAGTGATTTCCCTAACGTCTAGAATGTTCCAGATCCAGAGTTTGGTTTAGGACTCACACTGGAAAAATAATCCCTGTTCAAGAAACCAGTGAAGCCACTTTGTGCTAAAATATCAGCAAGTTCTGACAATAAATGCCTTATAATCAGTTAACAGTTGATTTATAAGATGATCTTAAGAGCTGTATATTTATTATACATGCTGTATATACATTATATATGCATCCAGGATCCAGGTACAATATGAGGGATAGTGTGACAGAAACAGGGAGGCAACCTAACAGGTTGTGCAGCTGCTCTGTCCCCTCGTTGACAATGAAACAGCAGACGAGAAGGTTGTTTAATCCTCATCAGTTCTGGTACCGCAGGTAGCCTCGTTCAGGCTTGAGTTGAGGAGCCTAAGAACTCCTCCCAAATAACCCCAAAAGCAGGCTAGTGTACATGGAAGTTGTGACCCACCATTTCCTTATCTACATTTTGCATAATTTGGCCAGGACTTATAAGCTGTAACCAAACATGAACTCTTTATGTACATCCAAACCTCTCAGCTCCAGACTGGGTTACCTAAAGCTTACTATCTTCTACAAAAATTTTGAACCTATGGCTAGCTTAAAGTGCAAAGTGGCACTTTCTCAAAGAAAATCCACACCGTTGTAACCAATTTGGGCAGCACCAGCACAGGCCAGCAACCATCAGTGCGGAGGTTTTGCATTCCATAGACCGGATGCATAATTGCAAAGCACTGAAAAGGAAGCACTGAACTGTTTGAAGGATGGAAGCTCTAATCTCATTAATATTTTAGATGCCACGAGACATGGAAGCTCCACCTGCCGTCAGCAATATCGTGAAGACAATCAAGGTGACTTGGGAACAGGACTCATGGGCCTCCACAATGGTCTATTGACCTTCTGGTGAAGCAGATACCGTGTGACAGAGATTGCCTATCTCAGCAGGCAGGATGGAAACAGGAGAAAGTGTTAAATATAACCAGGTAGACAGTGATGAATTGACATGCTGAAAAATCGAACGCTTCAGTAATCAGCCTAAGGATCTGATATCAACAACATTTTTCAGTTTTGTCTGAATTCATTGAAAGGTGTAGTTTAGCAAGCTCACTTCTCGTTGGTAAGACCTTTCATCTTTATGCAGGTTTTCTGATTGGATTCCGAGACGTCATCACTGGGCTCTGTGTCATTGCTGTTCTTTGCATAGAAAACAGAGAAAACATTTGCATGAGAGTGAGGGGGCCTGAGCAAACCCAGAATTGGAGAAATTATTGGATTTGGGACATTCATTAGAAAGTGTTACCTCGCTCCACTCACAGTGAGAAGCCAGAGCCAGATTCAGCCCCAACATTTACACACAGGGTCGTGCAAGGCCTCCAAGCAATTTCCAAAACATGTCTGTGGTCCTCATCTGACGTGAAGAAAACATCAGGCTGAGAAATGAGGGATCTATTTGAGCCTTTGTTGCAAGCTAGAGGTCACATTTAGTTGAGGCATGCTCCACAGCAGCTCCCAAAGAGAGGACCCTGGAAGGCTGCAGATTGTCTGGAGGAGCTGGTCTCCAAAAATGTCATTTCATGGGTTATTTGCCCAGTTTGGAGGTGACACTCAGAGCCCCCTCGCCAGTTTGGAGGTGAATTCCTCCTCCACAGCTCTGAGTTCTTCCCCTGGATGAAAGCTGTTTACTGCAAACTTGAAACAATTAAATACTGCATGTATATTTTGCACTCTGAAGCCTTTGTAGCTATAATTCTAATTACAGAAGTCTAATGAATGTCTTTATGGCTTCATTAAATCTTTGGGATATTTATATTATCCAAAGAAATAATCTCCATCCATTAAGAGTGCATAAATCCTGAAGCAGAACTTTAGATATTGCTACAGATATGCTTATTTCATTGCAAAACACATATAGAGAATTTAAAGAAATCCATTAATAGGATTATATACCTTTCTTCTAAAATATATTTTGAACATAATATTTTATTACAGAAGTCTGACTGCTAACAAAGCAGTGCAGGAGAGGACATTCTAAAGTAATTACTCAGATGGTCAAATGGACAAAAATTATTCAGCTAATGTTTGAAAGATCTTTCATAAAGGAAAAGTTGAGTGTACTTTTCATCTGTATAAAGAAGCCAGGTTCCTTTCATCTCAAAAATTAAATACTAAGGGTACAAATGTCAAAATCTGGAAGTTTAAAACAAAAAAAAAGAAGGGTATTTTTCAGGGTATATTTATCTCAGGCATGTGCACAGGACCTAAAGGTTCTCAAGACAGCTATAAATCGTACATGCCAAGCACCAGTTTTGCAACAAGGTGTGTGTTTTTTATGGGATGGAGTCTGTTACCTAGACAAGGGGGCTGATGTCACCTGAGATGTCCTTGGACAGCTGGGATAGGCTTCAGCTGCCGTTACAGATGGGCACAGGTCTCCCACAGATCCTGTGTCACCCCACCCAGCCTGAATAGACCCCTGAAGTGGCTAAGGACATCTGCAATGGAAGGAGGCAACCATGTATAGGTAACCGAGTTTCACCACACCCATCTTCACACAAATCTCATGCAGCTTTATCCCAGAGCGTGTCAGAAGGTGTCCCCAGACCCTGGGGAACTCTTCTTTCCAGATACCCACTGAAAAATGGGTCTTACCATCTGAGAAAAAAAAAAAAAAAGCACTTCTGAGGCACAGATGGATTTCTTGCATTCTTTCCTTAGTGCTCAGTCTTTTCCCTTTCTTCTTCCTCACTTCTGTGGAAAAATGAGCCTCAAATCCTTCCCTGACCTGACTCTCTCAGATCCACTTATATCCTGATTGCCAAGCTGAAGTCAACCAAGAACTTTTCCTTTTCCCCTCATTTCTCCATCTGTTTCCTACTTGGACTTTCCATTCCTCCACATATATCAGGACTGTGGCCGTATTTTTTATTCTTTAACAACTTCAGAGTCAGAGGTCTTATTTGCAGAATGATTTTGAGCACAGTAGTAACCGGCATTGGTTAGGTTTCTCAAGAAGAAGAGATAATATAATTATTATTCCAGCCTTTCAACTTCTGAATGGGCTGCATCAGATCCATGTCAGGTTTTACACTTTTGCACCATTTCCCATTAATATTGCAAAGAAAAGCAGTAATCCCTCTCAAATTGGCTGAAGTGTGCAGTATATCTAGGAGCAACCTCAGCAGGAGATAGATAGTGGCTGTCCCCAGGGTATCCTGCGGCTACTGATGAGGACAGATTCAGCCCTGTTCAGACATTATATGGTGCTGCTGAAAGCATACCAAGCATCTCTGCATGGAACATTTTCAGAAAAAATAGGAATTTGCTGTAAAATTGTGCGTGTGTGTCTGTGTGTCTGTGTGTCTGTGTGTGTCTGTGTGTATTTATAGATCTCTTACTGGGAATAAACCCTCTGGACTATGGCAGAAGGTTAGGGCCATGGCAGATTGGTGTGGAAAGCAAGTAGGTACTAGGGATGCAATATGTCTTCTTTCTGCCTTCACTCTTCATCTTTCTTAACAGAAACAGGTACTATTTGTTGTTCTTCACCCCAGACTCACTGAACATAACTAAAACGTAGTTTAGTCAGCTTGGGTGAAATTTTTAGTTCATTTCTATATGCACCGGGGACTGGCAAAAGTGCCTCAGAGCAAGATATGCAAGAGGCTTATTCTGGTTAGCTTATCAAAACAAATATACAATTACTTTTTAAAAAGTAAATACTGTGGGCAGTATTTTTTTTCTTTTTGATACTGCAATTTCACAATGCACATATTTACGAGCAAAGGAGTGAAGACTGGCTAAAAATGGAGCTAAGATTTGTGGAAGGAATGTTCTTGAGAAGAAAAAGTCTTTATAATTATCAAAATGGGTGAATGCACAGTATATATACATACAGAGTGAGCTAGGGATGTTTGCACTAGTAATAAAGAAAGTCATGGTTTGCCTCACCTGGAATCAGGTCCCATGGTTTCTCCTTAAATGCAACACGAACACCACCCCAGTATCTGGGATCCCTGAACATCAGCATAATCATCAATTGTCAGCTGAGATGGGCTTCTTAAGCCTCTGTGTGGACGTAGATTGTGAAGCAAAGATAGGTGTTACAAAGAGAATTTCCAAAGATACATTTCCATTCTTGAAGACTGCATGATTCTTCTGTATTCCCATCACTACTTTAGGAAGTGTCCCCGTTACATCTGCCTTCTGCAAACTGTGTGGAGTGCCAGCCTGCAGCCTAAAAAAGGCACCCAATACCCTGATTTCCTACTGCTTCTGTACTTTGCTGTCCAAGCTGGGGTCCTTGTTGTCACTACCTTAGCACTAAATAACATCTACCAGTTGGCTTTCTATGGCAGAGAGAGGGGCTGGTTGAACAACAGCTTATAACCTTTTCTGTTTAGTATTTCTTGAAAAACTGCTTATAACCTTTCCTGTTTTGTATTTCTTAAAATGAACCATTAGCAAGCTGAATGTTTGCAATAATTTCTGTTTCTCAAAATCTCCACACCTGTCATAAAAAATTGTCAGACCTTCACGGAAAGAGAACTTCTAGGAATGGAAAGACTGGAGAAGTTAACTCCTGAAAATCAGCTAGTAATATCCTGGGAAGGGAAACTTTTACTTCATACATTACGAAATAAAGAAATTCATCCTCTTACACATGATTAAAGTAGTTGTATGTATGCTATTATTAAAGTGATATCTTCCATTAAATGGTAAACTTCATGAAATTTGTAATTTCAGGAACATAAACAGTAAAGCTATTTGGGATTTAAGCTACCAAACATCAGTGATGATCCCTGGACTTTTCTCAGTTTTCTTAAGGTGTTTTTTCTCAGTTTTCTCAGTAGCAGGTATTTTACCTCTGAAGATAAAATGGAGGCCAGACTTCACTTTCTGTGAAGGTAAAATTATGCAGAAGATGGAAGTACTTTTAATATTCTCAATATGTACCTTTTCTCCTGACTGTCAGGAGTCAAGGAATTTAAACATTTCAGAAGATGGTATACTATAATGGAGATTTTTATAATGCATGTCAGTGGACCTGAAAAGCCAATATAATGCACCTATAAGCAGCCTTTCATCAAAGGATCCAGGTGTCAATGTATAATGTATTTGTTTATATTGTAATCACAGTTGAAGACTTTCTCCCTTTTTTCAATTAAATGTATTCAGAGTATTCTGAGTTTCTTCTGAGATAGCTCTGTGGAGGTTGATGGAACTCCAGTTTTAATTGTATATTTAAAATTTTATATTTTTGTTTCAATCCTCCAAAATTTTGTTTAATGTTTTTGACTCTGACTCTCTTGCTGTTTCATTTGAAACCTGATTTTTTGACATCTTAACTTTTCCTCCACCCTAGCAATTCTAAAGCGTGAGAATGCTGACCCAGGATGCTAAAAAAGCCAGACAAATTCTGGATGATAAACACTTGCAATCACGCTTTTCTTACCTCTCTTTTTTCCTGTCTTCTTCTCTCCTGTCTCCACAGAAACAGCACAAAGACTAGACAATATTATCTTCAACGTGTTAAACCATTGCTGTTAGGTTTGAGGCATATTAGAAAAGACTGTATTTTGGTCATAGTTGCACTGTAGTCACAGATTTACCACCTTAAACTTGTTACTTCCCAATTTTCCCATTTGCTCAAGGGGAGGTTTACAATTGTTGGAGAGGCATTTTCTGCAAGTAAACAGAATAACTAAGCATTATTTAGGTTTGGGTGCTCATTTCCTGTCCCTATCCTGCTCTATAGTAGGGAGAACGATACTCTTTTGCATAGGAAGTCAGTCTGTATCTATAACTACTCTCCCTCCATTTGAGTCTTGGTACCCTCCATGACAGTGACAAAATTTTAGTGTGAGAGCCTTCCTCTCTATGAAGAAAGATTAATGCATATAAAATGTATAAGAGTGCACTTGTCCATGTTTTTTTATATGAACCTGCACATGCATGTACATACACAAACAGAAGCCACCCGGACTACAGAACTGCACCACTGGAGACATTCCTCAACTGATATGAAGGAGGAGAACATTGTGAAAACTTTGTCCATGTTCCTGTAGCACCCAAAATAGTCAATATGACTTAAGTGGGACAATTTTAGCTTTTCCGTTAGGAACCACAACAACTCTGGTCTCAGTGGATCTGCACAAGACACTGTCATTATCACCGGATCATTGACACGATAGACCAAAACAGCTCCAGTCTATCGTGTCAATGTGCACTTAGGGAGCCCTTAATCCATGGATCATTGGCACAGGATGCTGTAAAATCTCTGTAGGAGACGTTATGGCGCAGCGAGTCAATGCACACTTAGGGACTCCTCCATTTGTGAACCATTTACAGTGCATCATGCCAATTTATACTCGGGGAGCCTTTAATCTGCAGGTTGGTGCATTTAGAGTAGCCCCGTATACTGGAAATTCTTGTAGGCTAACTGTTGTACTGTAAATATAAGGTTCACTTCCTTAAATAAATTCCGGGTTCTCCAAAAGGAGCTCCTGAAGGCATATGAATTCCAGTGGCACAATGATGTATCATGCCATGAAAATTTGTAGCTTGCTGGGCTTCTAGGGAATCTTTCAAAATCTCAGTGTAAGAACAAAGGCCAAAAAATGCTGCTGCTGAAACCTTTGTGGTTTTGACCCTCCTGTAAGTTTTTAAAAAATGCTTGAACCAGTCTTTTTAGCACGCTGCTTACAAAATAAATTAATCCCAGGGGCCTTCTGTGCTAAAGGATCATTGATCATTTTCATAAGAGCACAGAAAGTATCCTTTTCTGCAAATAATGAATGAGTTGCTGATCCAAAAATGAGACTATTGAGGCAGCTAAATATTTACCAGGGTGATGAATTTTTTTTAATGGTTTTCCGTTTCGCAACGTGTATTTGACAACCTGCAGATGCCTATCTACCTAGTGACATCTGCCTATCAAGCCTAGAAGCTATGATTTGTGACCACAAGTGGGTCCAGTTACTGAAAACAGAGAAAAGACAGCCTTCCTGTTAAGTATCCATCCCCCAAGTCTTCATCCTGGTATAAATCACTGTCATTCCATTGACTTCAGTAGGTTTGTGCCAATTAACACCAGCTGACAGCCTAGCCCCATATTTAGTAAAAGCTAGTTTCGAAGGCTAATGGGGTTGATTCAGACCTTTTGCTTACCAGGCAGCTTTGCAATGGGGAATTTTTAAATTCTTTTCTTCCTAAAAAGGATGTAAAATTTACCAAAGGCCGATTCTGACTGCCTTGTTATTTACGATCCTGTGGTTCTTTTCATGAGGACAAGGTATTTCTGCAATGCCCTTTGCCAGCATCCCCCTGGATGCTGGTGAGCACGAGTGCTGGGTACCACTCGGTTTCTGCCTCTCTCCCAGCTGCACGCACAATTTGCACCATGTTGCGCTGCTCCACAGCAAAAGGGCACGGTGGGCACACCAGGCACGAACATGCCACCTCACTTCGAAAATCTACAGAAATGCGAAACCCTTCTCTTCTGTTTGACCACAACAAAGTGCCCCAGACGTTCACCCTGGCATTAACGTGGTGGCTTGGGAGCTTTCCCTGCCAGCTTGCCAGGACTGCTGCGGCAGGCTCGCTGCAGGCAGGGCCGTGGCGTGACTGTCCGGGCACTTCAGTGAGCCCGTGACAGACCATGAGCGTGGGCAGCGTGGGCGTGCGTGGGCAGCGTGAGAGTGTGGGCAGCGGTGTGCAGCCACGCTCAGGCTGCCAGCTCCCTGATGTGCAAACAAAAGCGCTTGACAGGGGCAAGAGTGCAAGCACAGTCGGAGCCGGGGAACCAGCGAAGCAGTAATCCAGGGAGTCAGTAGATCAGCTGTGGGGATGGGGGGAGAGCGGGGAGCAGAGGGCGGTGGTGAGGAGAGGGGAGAGCTGGCAGGTCTATTTGAATATCAGGCTCTGCCACACTCGAGGCTCCGCTGACAACTTCATTACCTCCACATATAAAAATGACTGCAGAGTAATGCAAATGGCTTTTGCGTTGTACACTCGCCTGCGTTCTGCGTGCTGGCTGCAGGCTGAAAAGACCTGGCAATGGAGCCTGGAGGCAGACGAGCTTTTGTCCAATTTAATAGGATATCTCTTCAAGGCATAATCCTCCCCTCCCACTCCCCATGCATTATGGAGTCCGGTGACCTGGCTCTTCAGGCATGGGGAGAGAAGGGGGGCTGTCTCCGGCTTGACCTCATCTGTCAATCACAGAAGAAAGAAAGCGAGGGGAGAAGGAGGGAGGGATGCCTATCTATCTATAAGAAATTTCTAATGAATGTTAAGCAAATTTCCTACAGCCTGACACGGTGATCTAATTAATATTATAGAAATGTCGACGGAATATCATTCTGCAGATAGGATTTATCACCTTGAACTGCTGTATAACTGATGGTGAAGGAATGGGCACCCCCGTCCCCCCTGATGCTGATTAAATTAGACATAAGCATCAATATGTTACTTATTGGAGACTAGAATTTCATGCTATTACTCTTCAGTTAATCAGAGAACTGTATCTTTTTTTAAAAGATATCAGACTCCCAGTTCTGCTTGTCTGATAAAACAGATGAACAGTTTGACTAGACGACACTCACTGTGTGGGGGAAAAATTCAAAAAGAAATCCCACCTAAAGCAGGCTGAAAGGTCCTGCAACGACTTTGGGAAAGCTCATTCTGAATGGACCTGATGCAAAATTCAGGGTGGCGTTGGTTCAGATGAAAGGAGCAGGAACATAATATTATTGTCCCTTTATTGAGCATGAAGAGACCATTTAGGAGGAGGTCTGCCATTCATTTGCTCAAGATATTTGGAGGTAAGTCTTTTCCATCCAAGCCTTATTTCCTGGAGCAAGGGCACCTGAGAGTGCCTGAGAGCATTGGGTTGTGGCACAGTTCTGCTGCCTCTTGCTGGAACCAGTCACTACCCACTGGGCTCTAGTATTTACCTACCTACCAAAACCTGGAAATACAGGGGAAGCCTTAAGATCTTCTTGTAAGGAGCTTTATCCTAATTATTTGTTGTTAGGGATCTCTCATGTGTGAGTAGCAAACTCCTCTTTCCACAGTAGTACATAACACCTGAAGTTGGTGGGGTTTTTCACTAGACTTTTTTTTGTTCAACCTTTATCATCATTCCTCAAAGGATATGCGCAGAAAACTTTTCCTCTTGGAGCAACTCTGTTCAATGCAGAATGATCAGGGCACATCAGCACTGGCACACCACCAATAATGATAACCAGTGGCTGAAATAATTGACTTTTCCTTTATGTGTTTACTGCCTAGGAATCACTATACAAAAAAAAAAAAAAAAAAAGCAGGGGGTGGGGGGTGGAGGGGTAATTGTCATTATGTTTTGCAATGATGTGGCTATAAAAGAAGGTAGAGCTGTCCAAGAACATGTAACTAGGTAAAAAGGCATGAGTCTAAGCATAGAAAAATTGTGGCAGAATATCAGGAAACATTTCCTCACAGTGAGGCCTTCAATTGTGCAATGGTCACCCCAGGGAAGTGATAGAAGTCCTGGCACTTGAGTAATTTAAAATTAGCGTGGGTAAAGCTCAGGGGAATATACTGTTGGGAACAATCCTGTATTGATAGTTGAATAGACAGAGTCACCTAATTGGTCTTTTCAGGCAGAAGTGGGAGTCTGTGATGACTGATCTGTCCCTTAGGCATTAGGTTGAAGAATGACCATTTTGCATCACTAAATGCCTGTTCCTGATTTTCTGGTTGGGCAGTTTAATGCATTTCTAAGCTTGGCTAGCAGAGATGAATATTGTTGCATCCTACATGGAGCATAAAAATGTTAAGCTTGAAAGAAGTTCTTACGGCGGATAAGAGGATTTGTGATTCTGATCCAAAATGTTGTGATTAAAATCTAACAGCAAGATACAAAATTTAATGAATGGGTGTCAGCATCCTTTTGCTCCGGGTTCAATTTCACAATCTGTTTCATTTTGCACCGCCACCAGCAGCAGCAACCCTGCCACCTCACAACATCGGCAATCACTGCCTTCCCATCTTTCTCCCTTGTGCCAGCACTAGTGACTGTGGGGCTGCATGGTCAGCTAGATCTCTAAAAATGAAAAGTTACACTGCAACACCCCCCAAAGACTTGTGCTCAGCCAAATCAGCTCTCAAAGCAGCTGCCTGCTGTGCTGTGTGGATGCTGAAGCCAGCAGAAGTGAGGGATACGGATATAGCTATGCAGCTTCAGGTTGGGGGCTCCCAGTGACAGCCCAGACTTAACTCAGCCTCTGCTGATCAGCAAATCCACTCCTCTTTATTTTAATGTTTTGGAAAAATAAGGCACAGCCAGCATAAGCACTTTGCTAAAGTTGTGTGGTCAGTCTCCCAGCGCTTCAGCTACCTTAGGGTCATCATCTGATGACCTTCCCTAAAGATCCTCAGTAGAAGTCAGATCCAGATGCATAGTGTGGGACTCAGCTCATCTCATCTAGCAGACTAAAAGTTAGGCTTCCGTATCAGCTTTCTGCATGCCAAGAAGAGAGCTGCTGTCTCCAGAGAGTGATTCACCTCCTGTAACTTAGGCTTAGCCTCGAGCACCAGTTTCAGGCTGGGATGAATCTCAATGACTGCGAATGAAACCCGGGTGACTAATTCAGACTAGATATCTAATTTTCCACAGCAAAAGTGAGCTGGGGTGAATGCCTATCCTTGGATATAGAGAATTAGCCCATGAAGTGCTTGTGATAATGATAAGCTTCAAAATGATATTGAAATATTGTTTTAAATATGCATTTAGCAATCGAATCTTCTTTCAGAGAGGGAGCTCTGAAAAATACCTTTTGGGATTGAGAAAGATTTTTTGTGGTCCCGCAATGACACTTCTTTGTCTCAAACAGGTGTTTCATCTCTCTCACACATTTTTCTCAGGCCCCAGAAGGCGTAAACTCACAGAGTAATTTTGTTTTGTTTTTTATTAACTAGAACCATTTTCCCCTTAATTTGCAAAAAGCAGAAACAACTTGATAGCAAGCTAAGGTGAAGGGGTGGTAGGAGTGGCATGGGACATAGCCCCCCTTTTAAAGCCAATTAGTCTGGCTCGTATACTCCTGGGTCCACGCACAGCCACACAACTCCTCGCTCAGGTCGCCGCCCTTGGCAATACACAAAGGTTTGTGTTGGTGTGCACCAATTCACCCGTGGTCCAAGAAGTACTCAGATGCACCACTTCACACAAAATAGATGTCTTGTGGTTGTTACACCTGGATACAAACTTGGACCTCTAAAAGTTGAGCTTTTCTACTACACTTATTCCCTAGGCAGACATGCATTGTGTGAAGATTGTGTCTGGGTGACCTCTGCTAAGGCAGGACACGACACACAACGCGAGTAAACACAGACTGCATCACCCACCATTTTGTGCTGCCTGTGTCCTACCCCCCCGACACATGTACGGTCATATTTGTGCTTGTGCATAAGCATTCATTCATCACCTTCAGTCCTAGAATGCCAGGGGATAAATGTAGTGCAGTTCATCCCTTTTAAACACTTGGGAACTCCTGGGTCCTAAGGAAAGCAAGACTGGGGTATAACATTGGCTTTAAACTACACAAAGCTGCAAAACCCCTCTACTTTGATAGCTGTCTGTTTGCAGAGTGTCAACAAAGTCCACCTTCCCAGCACAGCTTTAAGACTGCTCTTATTATACACTTAAAACAGAGATGAAGAAAATATATAATGATTTACTAACATTCTGAAATGATGAAATACAATAAGAGAGGAATGATAACTTTCCTTTTCAGCAACTGCTCTAACCTACACTAATGAGCAGACTGTTAGGAATTTTCTTCACTTAGCATTTCTCATTATTAATAAATTTTGCACTGACAACTATAAAGTGAACACTTTGGATTTATGCACCTAACCTAATTACATATGCTGCATGTACGCATTTCATTATTTACTTGACAGATTCATTCCTTGATACCATAAATAATTAAAGAAGGATCAAATATTAACAATCAGATACATGTTAATTCTCCTCAGATCGGGGGAAACAAACACATTTTATTTTCTGCTCAATAAAAATGGAATAAAATAAAATGCTTTCATTAGAAGGATTAAAAAAATAGGTAAAGTTCTTGAGTGTCATTTTTATTTTTCATAGAGTGAAAATTAAAATGTCCAGCTGCTCTCTAGTCCCTTTACAGGAACACATATAGCAATTTTAATAAGTATAAAAGGTTAGTAATTCCCTTTTGACAGTTTCTAAATGAAGCATTTTGGTTTAGTGTTTGTCAGGCAGTTTGTCAGGGGGAGGTGACTTCAAATGCAAAGTCTGATCCTGTCCCCACGAATGTCAACAACAAATTCATACTGAACTTCAAGCAGGTCAGCATCCATCCCATTATTTCCTATATATTAGTGGTTCATTTTTTTTCCAGACTGGAAACCCAAGCTTGCCCTCTCCCACAAAGAGCTGAGCAAGGGCCTGATCCTGCTCACTGGGGAGCCCTGCTGCAAATAAAAGGTGAAATTCTGCTCCTGCCCCTTTCTGCTGCTGTGTTACCTCCTCTCTGTGTTACCTCATCCTCCTCCGGGTTTGGTGGGGTTTTCTGTAGAGGGCATTGCACAGCAGGAACCAGGTGAGGCTAGGAACTGTGTGGCCTTTCCTGAGCTGCCAGACAGCTCCAGGAACTGCTCAGGGCCTCCAGAGTTAGGGTTCTTCTCAGAAGAGTTACTGCTTAAGCTCTGAGTTATAATTAAATCTGCAGGCGAATTATTTGTGACGGAAAGCTGCTCCCAGTCACAAACCCGTACAAACTGTCTTGCCTGCTGTGCAATTTAAATTGATGTTTAAATATTTCTCTACACATTATTCAATATCTCCATTTGATCAAAAATATTCTCCAATTTGAACAAATTTACTTTTGGCTATCACATTCCACAATTTTATCATTTTAAAGGTGTTAAAAATTCATAGATTGCCACATTATTCATCATGCAAGATTAATGCCAGCCTGACAGGTTTTGCAAAGATGTGGGGGTTTTTTTCTAAGTGCATATACCATATCTGTATGAGATGTACCATGGTTGTTGAATATTGATTATTCACATCTCCTTTCTTATTTCTGATGCTAAAGAGAGAATATTAGGGTCTGATTGTCAGGGTTAGCGTCTCTCTGACCTACACATGTACTATTAATAATTTATGAGTTGATTTGAAATAGATCTCTGTGAAGTGAGCTGGCAATAAGCAGGGCTGTCTAAGATGACAAAGATTCAGAACAGGCCAACTCATGTACATTAGCTTCCCGGTTTCAATCTGAAAACAAAATGAAACAAAACCTCAGTGTGCCTTACACAGTAGTTAGGGACATATTATTTGAATACACAACGCAATACCACTGTTCCATATTAAAATTTATGTCTGGATGATGCAATTGATATATTAGTCGAACTTTCTAAAGTATTACACTTGTTCAACTATATAAATATGTCTACATGATGCATAAATGAGCAATAAAAAGTATGGCAATCTGTTGGTCAAGCCTAAGAACATCTGCTGAAAAATACAGAGCCAGCTCACAGACTCCTAATTCCATTTAAGAGTTGTCTCCCTGAACCCAAAGAAGATAAAAATAACAAAGGTCAAGACCTGCAAATGCAGCTGCTGGATTGGCTTGAGGTTGCCAGCATCTAATGGGAGCTCTTCAAAGACTAACATTATGGGGTTTTCTACATTAAAAGCCTTCTTTCTTTGCATTTTATCACTTATTTGTAAAGCAGCCCTGCTTATGTCCACAGACTTACTGAGGATGCCCAGATTGCATTTAAGGGGTGTTCTCAGGAGCAGACCTGGAAAAGGCAGCCTGTCCCCTGATTGCTGATAGCAGGCACACTCTGACGAGGTGCCTCTGGCAGAGCTGCACCCTGCCGGAGCTGCTCATGGAGAGGAAGGTGTCCCCTGGCAAGGGGCAGTGGGCCCATAGAGTGTCCCCCCAGAGCAGGGCAGGGGCGGCCACACTCAGGACCTCCCAGCACCAGCTCAGGTGCAGTGGCAGCGAGTGAGACACAGCAAAGAAACCACAACAGGGCTGCCCACTGCTTTTCAGACAGCACTCCTAGCAACTTCGTAGTAACACCGACTTCTGCCAGCTCCCCCAGAAGAAACACTTCTAGTAAACTTCAGGCCTCATTGGCTAATATTGGGCTTCTCTATGTCTATGTCCTTCTTTTCTTGACTGCTGGACTACAAGTGTTTGTTACTCACTGACGAGGGGTATTTCTGGTTTCCTTGTCACATGAACTGTTGAGACCCTGAACCCTTAACCTGCACAGAAATATGGCATATAAGGTTGTTTACTTTTTAAAAAATGTGATGCAAAATCAAATGGTAAAAGCAAAAATCTAGCTGACCTGAGCAGGAAAGAGACTGTTACTTAAACAGCCAACAGCCTACAGTTAGGCATAGGGAAACTAGTTAATACCTTGTTACAATTCTAAAATAAAGATGTTCAACCAAGGAAATTACCTTGAACTGCACAAGCTAGGGCAGCACACAGCAGTGTGTCAGAGTCACAGGGGTGTTGCAGTGACAAAGAGACAAAGAAATTGGATGACACCAGCTCTTCTCGGTGGGAGGGTTTTCTCTGTCTGTCTCCTGGGAGTTTTGCTGCACATTCTTTGCAGGAAACCTTTCCACCAAAAGTGGCAGCAAGCCTTTTGGAAATCTTATTAATATTCTTCCTCAGTGCTGTGAAGTATGCTGCAGACAGGAGATGACAGTTGCCTTACTGTGAGCAAGGGAAGAGCAGGGGACTAACACCAGCACTGTCAGACTCCAGTAAAACTGCACTGCTGGTATCTCAGAACAAGAAATGAATCAGGAGGGAGAATTGACTCATAATCCCAAGCCCAGCCAGCAGCCAAAGAGTTATTTATTATTTGTGGTATGGCACACCGAACGCATTCCTCCCAGACAAATCGGAGGGCAAGGTCCTTGCCCTGAAGAACGCACAATTTATGGAGCTGACCCTGCGAGATGCAGTGGGCCCTCCCGGGAAGAGCGGAGCAATTTCATCTCAGGATGATTTTGGCACATCTTGGGAGGTCTCACCTCTCTTGCTAACACAAACGGTTCTTCTGACCCCAGGGGATGACTTCTGTAAGTGAGGATGGTTTGGTTTTTAATCTGCGACTTGCAAGAAGTAAAATCTTTTATGTCTGTAGAGTTTCTGCATGTGCACAGTATTAATACCTGCATAAGTGAGAGGGAAGCTTGAACTTCTCAGATCTATCAGGGGAGCTGCAAACCATCACACATTCAAGTGGCAGAGTTCAGCACACATTTCTCAGCAGGTTCCAAAGCACCATTTTCTGGGGGGAAATTTAAGCAGGGCAAAACCACATAAAAAAACAGGGAATGAGAAAGAGAGGTGACTGTCCTGCTGCTGACATCCCTGACGCTACCCACAGCCCTTGTTGGGTCAGGACAGCTTTAGCCAGGGGACCCTTCATGTTCTCCCTGCTATGGCAGAGAGAGAAACTGAGAACTGCCAGAGGAACCTTCTGTAGGAACAACAATTCACTTTACAAAGACAAATCTTTAAGGTCTCCTTCTTGAGTTGTTCCCACAGGGGAATTTGGGTCCTGTCTTTGAAGAAATTTCAGAGGGTGCTGAGGTTGATGGTTGTGAGTTAGTGCAAGCACGTCACCACCACTGCCAAGAACTGTCTGCCCAAATCATGTTTCACTACATTTAACAGTCAGATCTCTGCGTCCTTGTGTTGCACCCAGAAAAATACCAAGTACTCAGTTCTCAGACCAGCAAAATTCCTCGTGGACTCCTAAGCCCTGAAGTAGCCCAGAATACTCTCCTTTCAGGGTGCAATGCATCAGGGAACATTCAGCTCATCAATCCAAAGCATCAATGAGTTTGCCATCTTCAGAAGGAAACATAAGCCTCATCTTTTCACAATGGTTCCAACATCATCCAGGAACAAGGAGGGACAAACTAAACCAAGGAATTTCCTAATGGCCCTCTTCTGTGGGAAAGAGGAAAGATAACATTGTACTTCTGGCTTTTGGAAAGGATAAAAACTCTCTTATTTACAGGCAGTGGCCTGCCCTGATAAATGTGTTGTAGGAAGCCATTGTGATTAGTAAGGAACAAAGTGGGAGGGAAGAGCCAGTCAAGCTCCAGGAACAGCACAATGCCCTGTCCTTGGCACAGTCCTCATCTCCTGCTCAGAAGTCATCATCACTTTCTACAAACAATACAGAATTAGGGATAAGCTTGCAGAGCCTTCTGGTGAAGTGTCTCTGTCACCACCCCAAGAAAAAAGATCTCGTCAGAAAGCAAAATATGAACCTTTAAGATTCTGCTTGGATTTAATTAAATGGGTTGTTGTAATCTAGAAAATTATATCTACCTACAATACTTGCATTTTACGTCAATTTTTGAGAATTGCTTTTACTTAAGAAAGGCCAGGTCATACATCTCACCAGCAAAATAAACTCACATGGAGAGGAGGTCTGCTGAAATCAGCTGAACAGGCAACACAACTTTGGAAAAGGAAGTTTGCAGAACTCACTTACACCAATGGTCTTTACTCATGCTAGCAGTCCCAAGTTTTTTAATAACTAGTGTCATGCATGGATGAGTAAAGACTGAAAGATCTGGCCAAAATCAATCTTTCCTATACTTTTTAGTCAACATCAGCTCTGCTTCCTTCAGTCCAGTTCCAATGATAACACCATCTAGTATCAACAAGACCGCAGCACTTCTGCAAGTGTCCCTCAGAGAAAATCCTGCCAGTGCTGCTTATTTAACCAAGCTAAACAAGGTACCCTAATTACCTCTCTCTTTTCACCTCCTGATTTTTTAATTAGTGAGAAGAGTGAGTAACTCTCTTTTTCCAAAAGAGACATAAATCTCTGTTATGAATGCTGCAACCCAAGAGATAATTAGCCCAAAATTTACAAATGCAACAGATGCCAGAGGGAGTTTTGTTTCCAAATGCCAGAGTGCACAGCACTGGGAAGCAAAAAGCAAATCCCTTTCAGGTGTTTTGAGTCAAGCATCAAAAACTGGGACCCCTCTTCTGCCTCTTTGGAGTGCTTTGTGCTGATAGCCGGGGTGACATTTTCACAAGGAGCGTGGCACTTTGTCCATCCCAGCAGGTAATGCAGTGGAGCCCAGCAGCAGGAGGAGCACTGTTCCTCCCTCAGCTGAGAGAGATGCCCTGCACATCATTGTGGTCACCTCACTGTTCCTCAGTTTCCTCAGCTGCAAAATAGTAGATCCTGTTTATTGTAAGGCTGAATTAATTCCTCATCGCAAAAGACTTTGAGACTCTGGACAGGAAAGCTTTATCATAAACACAGACAAATTATTAACTTCCTATATCCAGCCCATGATGTGTGGACTCTGGTGCCAAGGTGGATGTTGATTTCCCAGCAAAACTCAAACCATCCAGGAGCCAAACTTGCTTTCAGACTTCTTTTTGTGTGTGACCAAATTGGCAGTATTTTTATGGACAGACTCTCATATCCCACCTCCTCTCCCAATGCCTTAGATCATTAGAAGCAGCAAGAGTCTTGAGCCTTTTAGAGAGCAGGAAATAGTAATAAAACAGAAGATTAATATAAACAGCACTTAGAGGGCATTTCTTGCCAAAAATTAAGAAGCTATCTTATACAAACAGGTTACTCTTTCAACGAAGTTACTTCTTGGGGCTATAAGAATGTCCCAAGATGGACATTCATAAGGTTACTTTTCTGCCCCAGGACCAGGTCTCCCAAGGCTCTTGCACATCAGGGGAGTGATGGGCTTCTTCAGGAAGTGAGTCAGAGCAAGTAAAGTTGGTGAGGAACCAAACTCCCTAGGTCAGTATTAGCTTCTAAGAAAAGTTCTCCCCACACTTTTAGTGCCTCAGTCTCATAATTCAACACACAAAGCCCTCAAATGACCATCGAAAGTAAAAAGCGTTGTGCAGACACAAATGGGACCACAGGAACCCTGAACATTGTGGGTGAACTCCCGTCCCACACTGAGGATTCTAATTAAAGCCCAATTTCATGGGATGAGTGCTGGGTCTAGACCAAGTTCTATGTTAGTGCCTGACAGCCATTGCCTCCAAGAAAAGTAAGAACTGGGTCAAACTAGCAGATCCTGTGACTCTGAATCTGCTCTCAAATAGGGGCCACCAGCAAATGCTGAAAGTAGACTGCAGGGGCAAGACAGGAATAGGGTGGTGCCTCTCTCCTAGGAGACCTGCCCAGCTCTCAGACCTACACTGGCTGGTTTTTATCCCCTCCCAGGGATAAAAATGCAAGCCCAAAATTTAGAAAAAAACTACTAACTCCAAAAAATAATAATGTGTCCAGAAATGCATAGGTCAGAGAATGAGTTGCTAAAATATCTGATCCAGGCCTAAGAGAGGAGTGTCATGAAGAACTCAGGGCTTCATTTTCAGCTTTTTAGCACCCTCATCTGACCCAGGCTTTTAGGAGGCTTGGCCACCTATAGCTGCTGACTGCCTTTTCCTTTCAGAAACCTTTTAAGAATGTATTGCTTATATAGGAAATAAAACAGGATCACGAGTTCTGATGCTTGGCTCAGAGGAGTGACTTCAGAAAAATCACAAGTATTCCCTTTCTGAAGCACAAGAAGATACTGTTCTTTTGAAACCATTCTCATTAACTGTGAAATAACAGGAAATAAGAAACTTATGCGAGGTCTTAGAAACTGGAAATATATGGCATTTTGAAAGCATGAACATGAAAAAAGAAAGGATAGACTTTGTAGTCCACTTTATCATCACTATTATTGATTCCATAGGACAAAAGAAATGGCTTTAAACTGAAGGAGGGTGGGTTAAGATTAGATATTAGGAAGATATTCTTTGCTGTGAGCTTGGTGAACAGGTTGCCCAGACAAGTTGCTGACAACCCATCTGTGGGAGTGTTCAAGGCCAGGTTGGAAGGGGCTTTGAGCAACCTGGTTTAGTGGGAGGTGTCCCTACCCATGGCAGGGGGGTTGGAACTTTAAAGTCCCTTCCAACCCAACCCATTCTATAAGCCTATGAAGACTCATGACTGAACGTAAGTACACCAAAAATAGAAGATAAATCCAGAAGTTCATCTATCTATTGTCTGTCAGAAACAAACAAATCACTGTATTTGAAAATGACTGTTTTAAGATGTTCTCTATTTCAAAGCAAACATTTTTCTCTTTTCAGGAAAAAATTTGCTACGGCACATTCAAAAAGGCCACCTATTGGTTCCAACAAGAATGTCATTTTTAATCTTAGTGCCATTCAGAAAACCGAATTTTTTAACCCCCAGCACAAGCAGCACAAAGTTTTTACCATTGACTTCACCCGCATCAGTGCTTGATATGTCTTAACCACTTTTACTGTGAAATTTGCATTTAGTATTTGCACAAAAACTAAAACTGTCCTCTGGTATTGTTGTAAGTTACAAAATACCTGAAGCAAACATATTTTTGTTAAGAAAGCTTAACTGTGGGGCTTTTTTCTGTATAATTTCTTCCCTTGCTTTCTGATTAACCATCAAAGAATAAAAATAGTGGAAGAATCTGACAAAATATTCATCTCATCTGATGACTGCTTTCTTATCTACAAGCCAAAAAAAAAAAAAAAAGTAGCAGACACTAGTAGTAATTTTGCAAGCACTCAAAATCATAGGTATCACAGGAAAGTTCTACCACTCAGGCATATTTTAAATATAACCATGGGAAGAAATCAGAGAACGTGCAAATACTTGTAATTACAGTATCCATTTAAACTTCAAAATTTTTTATTGCTGTTTGAAATAATTCTAAACTCAGACATATGCTGGCACATTTAACATGGAAATTAGATGTGCCTGATCAACATTTTAACAAGAGGAACATTTGGACAAAACCTATAGCTGCAGCAGTACCTGGGTGGTTTGCTGCTCCTGATCATCAGAAAAGCAAAGATAAACTGAGTGAGACAATAGCTGAGTTGGGTGTACTGTCATAAACAATAAATTATTCCCTACCTTTGGGAAAATGTGAGATAGTTGACGTGTGTGAAGATTTTTTAATGTATCAGGAGACAGTAAGACAAAATACATTCTTTGAAGGAGAACAATCAAATTGCAATCTATTGGTCTGAATTTTTTTGTTTGTTTTCTTTTGTTTTACATCAAGAAGATCAAAGCTATGATCCAGATTTTTGGCCCAAAATTAGGACTGAACACTGACATTTTAGTGCCAGGTTTCATTAATTATCCCAGCACAATGATGGATGTCAAGGTCAATATGTATATGGTCAAAGATGTCCAGAGGATTAGAGTCACATAGGCCTTATCAGCTGTGTTCTATTTTTAATCTGCATTTGACTTTACAGTCTTTGCAAACAATTGTGGGTTTACTGTCTATACCCCTGTTTTACGACTTTTCCCTTCTCCTCACAGCAGCAAATGGTGGATCTAAGCAATTGTGAAGGGGAAATGTTCAACTGCCAAATGGCATAAAGCAAGGGAAAAAATGAGAAAAGGAAAAACACTCCTCCATTTCTGCATGGCATTTATCATAAGAGTAGGTAGACACTTAGCATGTAGAAATATGATGATGCCTCATGAAAACCTTTTAATGCTATTGCTAACAACTGTATTCACTACCAGGGCAGTCATTAGCAGGTTGCCGGAAGAGAAAATACAAGCTCCTAGACTGTTTCCATACAGACGGCACTCAATGTTATTACTACCACATCAATGCCAAGAAATGATAATGGGATGAGGGCACTCCCCAGCCAGGCACCACGAAAAACCAAGCTGAGAGGTTGTCACAAACCAGCAGAGAAAAGGACTTCCCTTACTCTTTCTTGTCTTTGTACTGGGGAAGTTGAGGCACATCATGCGCAGTCACCCTTGCCATGGCTGCATGGAGGCCTGTCCTTGTCCTTGGATCTAGCTCTTATCCTGAGCATCCTTTTCCCCACAGGGGAGGGTGTCACAGTCCAGGCTGAAAGACAGGTACCTCCCAGCCCTCCTTTCCCAGGATCATGACCCAAACCCTTCTTTTCTTAAGTCCCTCTGGCTCTTGGCAGTCCAGATCCTGCTCCCAGACCCTCTGACACTGCAGCCCCAAGTTCTCAGTGGCTCCTGGGAGGGTCCATCTGGGGGTCGGCTCAAGAGGCAGCAAAACCCATGGTGATGGTACAGACCTGTCCTCCAGGCACTTCCCTTTCCATCACCCCAGGGCTGCCTTTGTGGCATTTTCATTGCCGTGGAGCTGGGAAATCCCCACTCTGGTGCCCGTGCTGTCCAGGATACATCCCTCTTCTCCCTCCCTTGCTCTGCTCCATACATGAATACATTTCTCTTTTTTTTTTCGCTCTCTGTATTTATATTTTTTTTTCCCTTTCCCATTACCCCTTTAATGCAGAGCAGGGCTGCTGATTACAAAAGAGGCAGTTTGACTTGAGCAATAGGTCTTCTTCACTAATCCTCACTGTCATGGAAATTCCAGCTGCTACAAGAATAAGAGGCTCAATCCATATTTGCCAGCTCTAATATGAAATCTGTCAGGGCCCAAATTAATGAGTTCCAAATTCCTTACATCACGATAACAGGTTAAGACTGGTCAATTAATTACATAAATCCTTCCCGATTCATTGTGCATTTTCAGGCGAGATTGTGTCTTACATAACTGGGTGACACAAGGCCTTTTGGCTCTTGCTGTTCCGCAGAGAGGCCTCCATTTAAGAGCAGCCTGCCTGCCACCGGGGCCGGCAAATGTCATGCCTGGGCCCTAACTGCTTTCGTATAAAAACATAAATCAATTAATTAATTAATAGTAACATGTACTTTCAAAATGCGGCGGAGCCAGTACGCGGGGGGCGGCGGGGGCTTCCCCATGGGGCGGCAGGTGCGGACCCGCTACGCCGGCTGTGCCCATCCCCAGCGCGGTGGGCGCCCGGCGGAGGAGCTGCGCGGCTGCGGGAGGGGCTCAGGGAAGGGGGAGACGACGGGGTGCAGGAAAACGCCGAAATAACCCCAAACCGCTGAACCGCCCCCGCGGAGAGCCGCGCCCGCGGAGCGCGCTCCCGGCGCGGGGCCGCGCCCGGCCCGGCCCGGCC
>VZTG01001230.1:809535-845975 GCA_013397845.1 Melanocharis versteri | reverse complement strand
GGCCGGCGCTGCGGGAGCGCTCCGGCGGGCGCGCACGCACCCGCACCCGCACCCGCGGTGCGGAGCATCCACGGGCGCGCCGCAGGTCGAAAGCGAGCCCGAAGGCCACAGTTCCATTTCTGCTTTACAGGGCCACCTGAGTTAATTTCTAAGGAGGTTTTGTTCCAGAAGGCAAAGAAGCGACTTAACCCGTTATAGCGCATTTGTAACACCGAAGCGGAGAATAATTGTGTCTTTCCTAAAGCGTTTAGGCCTTTCGTGAAAAGAATCAGCCTGAGACTGGAAATTATTATTTACAGTTTTGCAACCTTGTAAAAGATAGGGAAGAAAAGTAAAGCCCCCGGTCCTTAGCCCTGAGCCTAACCCTGCAATTATAGGGAAACGACACAGGACCATGCTGGGTTTATTCTTCTTCTTATCCGTACCGTGTATAACAGAGCAAGTCACCAACACTGAGTTTTAATAATTCATAATAATTATATAAAATTTAAATATTCATCTGGAAAACAAATTCAGTATGTCACCTGTCAAAAAAAGACACCGAAGTTTGCACTGTTCTACTGTGCAAGATTTAGAATATAAATTTTCCTCAGTGCTTATAGAAATACACTGTGATGTAAACAACAATTTTTATTCCAAATACACCACCCTTCTGGAGTTTCTTTGCTATTCTTTTTGTAGAAAATGCAAAGAAGTGAAAACCCAAACACAACAGAGTGGGTGTGTATACACAGTGTGTATATATATCTACACATATATTTACTATATATATACACACACATATATTTATATATATACACCCATATTACAAAAATAACTGAAGAGTAAATTACACATGGTAAGTCATAAAGTGATTAGGATATTGATATTGAAATAAAGGAAACCTCACTGTCGGGTTTAATCATGAGCTAGAAAGTAGTAACTTGTTTTATTTAATTACTTAAAAGCTTTTAAGAAATCATCGTAAAAATAAGGATATAAAGTTATAAGCAAAAGATGAAGAAAAGGTTTTGAATGCAGAATTATTGCAATTGGATATAATGTAATCTGACTACTACTTCTAATTTATAGATTAGGTATTATCCTGTTTTTAAAAAAAAAGCTAGCAGGAAATGTCAGCATTATTCAAAACCAAAAAAATGTGAATCAAAATACCAGCGATCTACTGATCAAACTGTATGTCATAGTGTTGAAAAATTACCAAATCATTAAAGTAACAAAAGACATTAAAATTATTTTTTTTAACATTTACATTTGAAACAGTTACATTCAATGTTCCAATAAAACAAAATGCCTTAAAGCCTTTCTATGTGGTTATATACAGCTGATACAAGAAGGAGACATACTAGAGAGCATGGAGTACTTCTCCATTACTACGAAAAATTCCAGTAACACTAGCTATACAAACAACATTCAAAAGATAAATATTTGAACAAGTTTCTGTCAAAGCTGAGAAGAAAGTTATAGTAGTCTTAGATTTTTTTTAACAGGATGATGAAGAAAATAAGAGAACAACAATAGAGCTATTAGAAAACAAATATTTATTTCAGAAACATCTTCATTTGGAAAATACTCGCTGGTGTACTGATAAGCTCCTAGAATTGAAAAATAAAATCAGCCACAAAGGCTCTCCAAACCTTGTGTTTCTGTAGTTTTTTGTCAGGTACTGAGGATGTGTTAATAAGCCAGAACTGTAAAGTGCTTCAAGAGTTTAGCTCAATCTTTTAAAACAAAAGAAAAACCTACACTGTGTTAAATAAAAATGTTAATATCCTTCTCAACATTATTCCAGTTTTTGTTTTTTATATCCTTCCCATCTTTTAAATAAATTTGCTAAACATTTTTTTTAATGTGCCATCTTAAAAAAAATAGAAAAAAAATTTAAGTAATCAAAATCTCTGCTGGCAGTAACAGCTATTTTTTTAGCTACTTTTAGTGATAACTTGTTGCTTTAATGAAACATTATCACTTTTACATTAAAAATAGCATTGCTGCTAACTCACAGACTGAGATAGTGAGTAGATACATTTGTGCAATTCAGTAAGACCGAGCAGAAAAGAAACACGGATATTTATCTTACAAAGTGCTACCATCAACAAAATACGGTGGCTTAAAGTAGTTACCTAAGAGATGTTATTCGCAGGCTATTAAAACCTGTTTCTAAAATTACACAGATTCCCAGCTGGATGCTTTAAAAAAGCATGCCCACACATGTTTATGCTACCCCTTACTAGCTGTCTATTTAATAATCTATTGTTTCTGTAATTCACAGGTTTAAAATGCTCCTTCTTTGAAAGTAACCACAGAATTCTTAAAAAGGGGGGGAAGAAAAAGGCATGTATTCATATCCATTTCTAGGTCGGTAACTACCACACTGAAGTTAATGGGAGCTTTGCTAGGGTGATCAGACCCCCTAGCTCTTTTTAATAGCAGTTAAATGTCAAATATAAATACAACACCACAGTGAAACATATTCCTTTGACAGAATCTGGGACAAGACACTACGCAGCTGCTGTGAACAATAAAAAGCAAAACTGACGTTTAATCAAAATAAGTGTTGGTGGTTAAGAAATTGTGTTCAAGCCTGCCTTTTGTTTGTGCAAAAGTCAATATTCCAACGTGTTAACTACAGCCACAATGAAATCAATCCTGTTACTCACGGAGAGTGGAGAGGGCTGCATCCATGCAGGGTGTTAAAGCTATGTGATTATCATCATCTCACAGAGGGAGATACTCCCCATTTCAGCTGCTGAACTAAAACACCTCTGCCAGCACCTTCAAATACAGGTGCCTAAAGTTAAACATGGGTGAAATCCTGGCCCCAGCAAGCTCGATGCAAAATTCAGCCATTGGTTTTGATGGCCCTCATCCAGGATTTTCACTGAGAATGAGTATCCATAACTCCCTGGGAACTGAGAATCTCCAGCAAGCCTAGAAATGATGTAATTTTTATTTATATTTCTAAACTTCTAAGCAACCATGCTGAAGAATTTTTGCCTTCAGTACTTACGCATGATAAAACCAGTCTTTCCATAAACATTACAGAAGGCCCAGAGGAAGATGTATTTATATCTCAAATTGTCAGCAGCATATAGTTTGTACGAATGTTGTTTTGCTGATGTTGCTGAGCTACTTTAAAAAGTGAGTACCTTGGTGGGGTGTGTAATTTCATCACCAATGTCAAATGACTGCTAAAGATGAAACTTCTCTGATGCAAATTACTAAAAGATGCTTTGAATATGTCTGATATGATATACCAACTTTTAAGATGAGGAATTAAGTTATCTTTATTTTTCAAATCTGAGACATGCACTCACTGAGGGAAATACTTTAACTGCCACGTATGTCAGAAGACCATGACTTACCCAATACTGAGATTTTAATAGTCACAAAACCATAAATAGGTAGCATGTAGACCTGCATCAAGATACATTTAAAAAAATGAAATCAAAAAAATAGTATCAAGATCTGTTCTAAGTATTTTGTAAGGACATATGGTTGCATTAACGATGGGTCTTTTAGGTACACGTTACCAGATAGCCCTGTTTGTGTGGTACACGTAACCAGTAAACAAAGAAACTGCTCTGTGCTGTCCTTAAGATAGCAATACAGGAATGATTTTTCATGATTCTTCAGAAGCTGGGCTTGCTTTACATCCACATGAAATGCTGTCATCACTAGGTCCAAGCCCGGAGGATGAACTGCAGAAAAGGGGAGAGGGGGGGAGAAAAAAAAAATAAAAGGAGGAAATTGGTTTTCACAACACACTCAAAGCCTGAGTAACAGAGGAGAACTTTAATTATCTCCAGTCACAAAGAGAGACAGGAAATTTGGACTTTTAATTAGCCATTTGGAGTGCAGTTGGATATTTTTTTAGCAAGATAATTTAAACGCGAATAATTCAAGTCTGACTAAATGAAATTCACATAATCAGAATGCAGATAATTGAATTTCTACTGCATTCATTAATTCAGTGTGGAGGTGTGTGTGAAGACTTCTATGATGAGCTGTCACAGCTCAATAAAATCTCAGTCAATTAATTTTTTCATTATCTTAGTATTACATCAACAAAAAAGTGAAGCATGTGCGTGTGTATGTATGGATATATAATCTCAGAAAGTAAGGATATACAGAAATCACCTCTCTGAATCAGAGTCTGCATCGTTTTTTCCTTTTTTTCTCTCTTCATCTTCTATAGGAAAACGTCTGTTCAGAGAGGCGAAACTGTGAATCGCTTCAGCAACAGAATATTTGGTCTGTCCAGACACGCAGGCCTCCATATCTTCTGGGCTTAGCTGAGTCTGTAAGAAGAGGTGAAGCCTACTATCTGAGAGCAATAATGCATCTTGGAGGATCCTGGAAAAAGAAAAAAAAGGCAAATGTTTATAGATATAACCTGCACGCACACACATATATATTCTAAAGTGTTTTCCCAGAACAAATTCTAAATGATGTCCTGCTTTTGAAGTTTTCAGATGAATCCTAAATCAGTAACAGAAGGCAATGAACATATTAAAATGATTAGGTGTGTGTTACTTTCTTATTACATTATTTGGAATTTTAGGTGAGTAAAAACATGAAGCTAATAGTTAGGCACATCTGCTATTAGAATAACTTCAAGGACATTTCTTCCATTTAACCACCTGCTATTACCACATGGATCAATTAATGATTTTTAGGCAGTTGGAGGCAAATACTCTTACAAAAATTTGGCCTCTCTTTTTTAATAGCTAAACTTTTATAAAAATTACAAGTCACCAATTTGTTTGGTGGAGTAAAGAAGTGTGTACAGAGACAGTGTGCAGGCAGAACAGACTTCATACACATGCAGCATCAAGACTTTGGAATACCTGTCAACAACTGAGCCAACACTAGCCAAAATTATTTACACTGTTACAAATATGCATATATTTAAGCTAGAATGAAAATGTTAATACTGAATGCTGATTTTAATTAATTTGCAGACAGTTTTCAGGGACTCTTAAATTTTATTTAATTCCAAATATTGTTTTCAAAAATCGGTTTTAAAATTTGGTTCATATGTATTTTAAATTAAGTCTCCAAATAAATTTAGCACAGAGTATTTACTTAAAACACATGACAGTAAACAAAATACAATACATTCCTGTAACACAGAAAGTTGTAGACAGACTTTTTCAAGGCCTGAGAATTGAGGATCATCATCACTATTTTTAAAGAAAAGATATGCAACTTTTCTTCAACATTTCTTTAAAGAATGAATTCTTCACTATGCAAATCCTAGAATGATTAACAAGAAACTTCTTTAATTTTTCTGTGTCATTTTACTGATGTAATAAAGACATCAGAGGCTATGACCACCCTAAGGAATGCTCCACAGAAAATTATTAAAATATCTTTAAACAACTCAAAGCTACTCAGAGTCAATATTTACCTATTTATACCCGTTTAGGCTACAGTTTTTACCAAAAAAAGTCATTGCTGCACAACAGGAAACAAGAGATGACATTAATGTAAGAACTAGCAAGAGCAGAAAGAAATATTGCATTTTAAAGGTACTCTGACTAAAATGAAAAGTGCAACTGATTAGTTCCTTCTCTTGAATAAGATTAATGGTGTGTTTGGACTGTAACGTTTTAAACACAAATACGTTCTGAAAACCGTTCTCTAAAGCGGCCAACATTACAATAACATTTAATAAACACACAAAAGGATTTCTGGCTTCATTCAAGCCTATAAAAATCTGTCAAATTAAAATAAGTAGTACGAGGTATCTACATGAAACCACGAGATACTTGTGTGCATGCACATTTCACTTGCCTAGGTGAACACACACGCAGTCTCAACCAAACAACTCCAACTCTGACACCTTCCAGTGAGGAAATGTCTCCAACGACCCTAATGAGCTACCAAGTACAGGTGAAATTGAGTCTCAGAGAGACCAGATTTTGCTGAAGTTCAAAATAAGCACACTTTCATACCTAGGGAAGGCCTTTCTAATCCAATCCAAATTCTCGCAATTTTAATAGCAAATAAACATCTGTAAAATGGGTATTAATAGACAGAAAAACGTCTTTGTAGTCTAAAAGCAGCAAAAGCTGTGTAAAAATGATCCAAACCAGAATTTACAGGTCCACACACCTTGACAGCAACAGCTTCATGATTACAGTTTGAAAAGCCATCATTCAGCAGCCACTAAAAGAGGATTTCAGCCTTGACTCTTGATAAACCCACATTCCAAACAAAGACAAACATTGCAACGAAAAGTAGAGGTATCATTCCAGACAATAAATCCACTTTTATAGTTTATGCAGTCGGAAGAGTAAATATTCTGCTTCTACTTCTCTTAAAAGGAAAAAACAGAAAAGGAAAAAAGAAAAATAATGTGCTGGAGTTTCCTGTAGAGTAAGTACAGTTACTGTTTTTCCCAAGTGCAATGAGGGGATGCACATTTCTGCAATTCTAACATTTGCGTGTCTAATGCCAAGTAACACAGCAAAAAGCCAAGTCATTATATTCTGTGAATGGCATTTAGTTTCACAGATTTTCCTCTTGCTGTACCTTCAAAAGTTTCCTGCCAACCAGTGAAAACACAAGTAACTAACTGTTCATGAGATTACACTACACTTACAGCTCTGTTGCTGTTTGAAATGTATTTTATTTTCTTTATAAAATAACGGGTAATCTTTAAAATTGATTTTAGATGGTTTGAGGCATTACACCAGAGAAGTAATGAGCACTAATGTCAATGATATTGGACACAAATTCATTTTAGCTTTATTTCATGTCCAGTACAATTCTGCTAAGCCTTGAACTGCTAAAGCACTGTTATTAACTCGGCAGTAACCTAACACATGGAACAGCAAACAAAAGTGATAAGAGTACAGACTGATCAGGACCTCAAGGCTACTGTCCTTTTTCTGCAGCTATAATTCAATTTCCAATTTTACTTTACATTGGACTCATTATTTCACAGTAATTTTCTTTTCTGCTTCATAGTGCCATCTGGAGGTGAAGGGAGTGAAGAGAAACCGAGGCGCAGGAATGGAAAGATGTTCATAAAGCTAATCCCACCCACATGCATATACTCATGTATGTATATGTGTGTGTTCACTATGTGTTCACATTGAGACCAAACACTCAAGGCATTTTGCAAGTCATTTAAAACCATCCTGATAGCAGATAGACAAATACCTCTCACCTGGTTGTACCCTTGAAGAATTTCTGTTTTCTCTTAATTAAAAAATAACTGCTGCTTTTTCCACCCCCTTTGAACCAACAGGTTAGACTGCGTTTTAACTGCATGCTTCAAGCAATCAAAATGAAAAATAAATTCTGCGCTACCCTTAAGTGTTATGCTTTCCTGTTCAAAATACTCTTTCTTCAAGAGAATACCCCTGTATTTGTCACCAGATGGTACCAGTAGTATTAAGTGCTGGAATAGCAGTTGCTCTCTGGGGCTTTTGCTGTCCTGGGAGCTCACTCACTGTGAAGGGCTGTACATTTAAAAAGCAGACTTGGCTTCAAGGACTTAAAAAATGAAAATTACACCACCTAACAAATTAAAAAGGCAAGGGAAAGGGAGGAGTGTCACAACATTAATACTCGGATGTCTTGGCGGAGGCTGGACGCGTGCGCAGTCTCGGCAGCACTCCCAGTGCTTCTTCAACACTTTCACTGCAGCCAGCGCCAGGCAGGGCTGTGGTTACAGTGATGTAAATCAGCACTCGCCGCCGCTGCGCTAATGGAAGAGTCACGGCTCACGGTAATAACTCCTATAAACTGACTGAGCATAGTTAAGAGAACAACAGACCTTCTGTGCACGCCTGCAAGAAGAACGAAAGGCTAAACCCTGCAAGTCTTGATCCCATCAGCAGTCATTACTTGTCAGAGATCTCACTCCTCTTGGCCAGATTGGTCACATGCATAATGACTACTTATGTGATTAGGGGGGCTGCAGGATAAGGCTCTACATTAGAATTAGAGATAATAAAATAATTTTTTATTCACAGCCATGTGAATCTTTGTTTGTAAGCTTTCAGTAAATGCTCGTGATCTCTAGACCTTTAAAGAAGCAAGGCTGAAAAACATCACTTCACAAGCAGAAGAAATAATGTCATTTTTGAGGAAATGTTGGATACTATATGAGGAATATTTCTCTTTTCCTGCGTTATGGCAAAAATATTTACAAAGACAAAACATGTGTTTTTTCTTATCTGGACAAGGTCCAAAATCTGGTTTTCTTCAACATGATTTTATTAGGTATATTACACACTGTTCTGCTGGAGAAAAACAACATATGGCAGAACAGCACAACTTAATCCTAACTAAAGATTTCCTGTATCTACTGTAACCTAATACAATGACAGATGCACACTTGAATGTGTGTGGAAGGTTAACACTCCGATTTTGTTTTCGACAAATTTACTCTGCCCATTCACATCAGATCACGAGAGCAAGGGAAAAACCCAAGGAGCTGAGAGGCGGGGGAATGACAGCCTGTGCTGTGGTGCCCTCTATTGAGCATCCAGCCCCTCAGCCCCAGCCCACACCAAACAAAGCCCCAGCTTCCTCTTCAAACGAGCTGACTGTGTTTCCCCCGTCACTTTTTATAAGGGAGGAAATGTTACTGATATCAGGCAACTGCGAAGCAACTGCTGGGTATGTGATAATGCATGCGGTTAGGAGAAGATGACACGACATGCGCCTGCGACACGTTATTCCCTCACCAGATAGGAAATACCAGCAAGACTCCACTGGAGAGAGGCAACTTGCCACTCCTTGGCCACTTGCCCCACCTGCCCCACAACCACCGATGCTCCTGCCCGAGCCCCTGGCAGGGGCAAGCTGGCATCCATCCCTTTTGGAGCCAGTCTCCCACTTTCCACATCCCCGAGACAGCACCCAGCAGAGACACCTCCAGAAGAGACCTCTGACCCTGCACCAGCTGCTGCTTGTGGGACTGCAGTGGGAGAGGCAAGGAGGTGGGAGGAAAAGGACAAAACACCAGACACCTTCAGAAAATGGCTCTGCCTTAGGCAGATGAATTTTGGGTGGCTTGCTCACTCCAGCACCAAGGAAGCCCAATACATGGCCCTCTGGAGCAGCGACACTTTGGATGCCCTCTTTTCCCTGTGGATCCAAGCATTTCCTCTCTCAAAACTCTCAGTGTCTTCCACCCATCATATACTGCATGTCTGAAAAGTAAGTGAAGAGTAATCCTTCTCCCTATATCACATAATTTTTTGGGATCCGACTATATTCAATAGAAAGAAAAAAGTCATCAACTGAACTCAACTTCATTCAAAATGGCTTTATTAATTAGTTTTCTCATGAGCAAACCCAAATGATCTTCTGTGAGGGTAATCTAAATCCCAAAGTTAGACCTGCACAGCTACAAAGGGATGAAAGCAAAGAGGATCTTGCAGAAGCTAAAATTAGAAGATAGTGTTTTAATTTTGACCTCTAGTTTAAGAATAAACTTTTCCTGTGAATTTACAGGCATCCTCAAAGGTTAAGGATACTTAGCAGGAAAACCACAAAATTTTCCTTATTCTTACAAAGTAATCCATAATTGAAAAGGGGCTAGCTGACTTCCGTTAATGCAAATGGCCTCTTGAAATATTAAATTATGCCCAGACAAGAAGTGAGCTTTACAGCTCTTCATCACTCAAGAGATAATAACCTGTAAGACAAGGAGATCTTACCCTGCATTTGTGCAGTAAAACCAAATCAAAATGGGACACCTGTTCCCAGATTTCACCAAAGTCTAGTGCTTAACTTCCCAGCTGTTGGCCTAATTCTTACGCTACTGTGCTCAGCATGGAGAGGCTTCACAAAGGCTCCAAGTACACACTGTGCCCTGTGCTAACTCGCCCTGGAGTGGGAAGTGAGGAAGGAGAAGAGAACTCTGTAGCCATCCACATCTAGGCAATATGGAAGTGCTCCCAGGGCCAGAAGCTGAGCACTAGAGAGCCTCCAGCTGCCTGATCCTTGCTCCTCAGGCACGTGGCTCCTGCACGGGCAGGCACTACAGCAATCTGGTCATGCAGCAGCAGGCACAGGGCACAAACTGAGACTTTGAAAGATCTAAACCCCCTTTTCAGAGGTGTCTTGGATCCTGATAACACCTGGGATTCCTGCATCACAGGCGGGCATTTAAAAACGTTACCTGCAAACCTTTCCCTAGACAGGTCCACATAGGCTCAAATCCCATTTCTTCCCACTGCCACAAAGAAACACCAGTAGGATTGTGAGCTTGTGCACTGCTGTCATTGCTGGGGTGAATGGAGCTCTCAGCTTTGCAGTTTTGGGTTATGCCCCCTCTCTAATGTATCAGAAAGGTCCTGCTTCACCTGGCATTGTCACCCCACAGAACGTGCAACATCCAGACCCAGAGCTTCAGCCAAGTCAAGTGTATATATTTTATACAATATCTATGTAACATATGTATATTGTACATATATGCATACTGTACATATAGAACATACATATATGTATATATTTTACATACACATGTATATTATACCTATATATTATACATAGATATATATATTTTTTTAATATACTCACTCTTGCTGGGGAGTTCCACAAGTTCAATTTCAGAGAAAGAATCATAACCTTTGGTTCAGAGTCATAAAATGGGGGGGGAAAGCATCCCGGCAGCGTCGCTGAGCCAATAGGAAGATGCCTTCTGTGGGCAGCAGCAGCAGCACAGCGGGGCCAGCCAGCAGAGGGCAACGGCACAGCACACAAGGTGCCAGGCCAATTCATCTCAACACGACCTCTGACAATTCCTTCCAACTGCTCCCCAGGGCTGAGAGAAAGCTGACACTTTTCCTAGCACTCGAGTTCAAACATTTAAATCATTACCTCACAATTGAGTTGCCTCTTTTCCCACTCCTGGACTAACAGCAGCATGGTGAAATGCTCCACATGCTGTCATTTTCTGCTGTCAGTACTCATTTAAGCTATAGTCATCCACAAAACCGGAGCATGAGGATGTGTTTTAAGATAATCTACCTTTCTGTTTTGCCTTTTGAAGTGCAGACAGAGGTTGTAAACATTTCTGATGCTGATATACTGTACCTCGCTACCAGAATGGCCTCTTTGCCATTTTAAAATGGGAGTGTTTTCTGAAATGCACTACTCCATGGGGCAGCACAGCTAAGATAGAACTGCTCAGACCCAGGAACCTGAGCTACCACACTCTACGTATTATCACTGTCACGCTTCTAGGGGCACAGCCCTTCCATTTCACTGCTTTTCTTTCCTGAGGTGCAAAAATACCCTCTAATCCTTTTCTGCTTTCTCTTCCCTGTCTCACATGCCTTCAGCCAGTATTTATTGGCTGACCTTTTGGCCACAGATCCTATATAACTGCACACAGAATATTATTCCTGCAGCAGTTAGCTGTCCCTGCCTTCAGCTGCTAAGCCTAACAAATATACCTCGGGACCAATGATTTGTTGTCTGTTAGGGAGGCTTATAATACACTGACTGGAAGGAAGATGAATAGTCTCTACTTGCAGTGTTTCAGCATGCTCTTACCCCGAGCAGCAGCTGAAGACAGCCGGCAGAGGTACACACAGCTCCTGCCACAGCAGCTGGGAGCAGCCTGCTCTCACCAGCAGTGCCAGGGCACGACAAGAACGGCAGAGAAAAAGCAGAAAATTACACAAACAGGGGCTCAGCCACTGCAGAAGGTGAAGCGGTCACAGCAGTGGGACTGAGGGATGCAGTACTGAAACTCACATCATACTCCCTTGTAATGCAGGTCAGGTTCCAGCTAAGCCTGATTGAATGATTTTATACAGATTGCAGCTACACTGAAAATGGTCTCAGCTGCTTATGTTAGTGGGACTGGTAAACAAAGTAATTTGCATTATAGGAAAGCTCTGTGTTAGGAGATCTCACTAGAGAATTTTCCCAGGCTCACAGGGGTTTAGCCCACAAAGACACTGATTTTCCGTTAATATAACAGGGGGGCTTTCTTCTTGGTACAAGAATATCCAGCTCATTATTGAAAGCTAGAAATAGACATCACGGTGAAAGATCTCCCAAACTTAGTATGCAGTTGCAAAGTGACTTAAATCCAAACCTTTTATCTATAATCAGTGCAATGAAATGCAATGGAAAAGCCCCAGCTGAAGTCTCCTTATAACCAATAGAGCTGAAGTCACGTGTATGAATTATGACAGTGCAAGTAAAAAATATAACTAAACATGTAGCATGTACAGATGACCACACGGTGGCTCTCAAGCACCAGAGATGAGCTATTTTAAACCAGAAACTGATGACCTCATAAAAATTCCAACACCTCTGGATAGGCTGTACTCACTTTTCCAGGAATTCTTGCAGACCTTGACGGCGATGGTCCACATGATGAGGATTGTTCATATTGAAAAAGGGAGTTTTAGATGGCAGTTCAGGTAGCTGTCTTTATAAACAGGAAAAAAATACACAGTTAAAACCAAATGTGAAACAGCAGAGAAAAATGCAGTAATCAAATGCCAACCCCAAGCATGTGAAAATCATGGGTTATGTTCCAGAAGCTCTTGAAATCAATTTGGGAACACAAGGCTGAGAAACTGAAGGGCTTCTCACACACCTCAAAGGGGAAAATAAATTAATCTGATTTTTCTGGTCCAGTTGTTAAGCCTGCATCCATGTCTGGCTGGGTCTCCTACGGTGCTTGCAAGACCTAAGCACATCGAAGAAGAACAAAGAGCAGGTACGAACGCCTACACTAGATTATTTCTGCTACCTGTGCATAGCAAAAGAAAATACATATCAAGTCTCTTACAAGCTGTCAGTACAAACCACATTCGTCTGTGTTTAAAGCACATAAAATACATTCTACAGAATAAACTTGTGCTAGTAAGAAACACAGGATACTTTCCAGATCTGATTTCTGTAGTTCTCCGAATTAGGATGAAACAATCCTTCCCTCCACGATTGACAGATTATTAAATAGCCATATATAAAGTTGCTCACATAAGCACTGCATTGCTCTGAAGCCTCTGCCGGAGCCAAACAAATTCTCGATAGCGTCGTCTAACACAGGATGTTTTCCTTGTAAAGCACATACTGTTTGTCTGTTGGGAAATAAAAAACATGTACTTTGCAAATCATCTTAAGCTAAAGTGCAGGCATGGTATTAACAACACATCCAAGATGTTATACTAATGCCTGAGACACCAATGGAAAGCTTGACATTAATTCAGTTTATGTTAAGGACTGTGCTTTACCTCAGGCAGGACTGGTGACAGTTTCCACTGCTTCTCAGGGAAATATTTTTCATTGCTTTCTTTTTAAGAGCAAGAGATTTAGATTACAGTACAACTTACAGTAACAGGAAAAATAGACCTCAGAAAAAGGTTTCAGTAGATAATGTCAATCTTTGTAGGGGAGAAAGATCATCTTTAGCTATTCTAGTTACAATCCTGCAAACAGCTACATAGAGTTTTTCCAGTGTGCAGTCCCACTTAAATCAAACCAAAGAAACTAATGTGACTGCTCTCTGCAAGTAGCAGCATTTGTAAATTTTCCCACAGAACACTATTAGCTCACTAGGAAAATGCCAATTCATCAAAAGAGAAACAATCTGTGGAAATTAAATACTTTCGCCAAATTTTTCCATCCCACATACCAGACAGGACTCCATTAGAAAACTGCCTGCAGTCCAGCCCACCCTCCCTCCCTGCCAGGTGCCATAACTCCAGACAGCCACAAGATGCAGACTGTAGAGAGCACAAAGATGACAGCCTTCTGGAATAGAGGAGCACACCCACAAGACCTCACAGTTTAAGAAGATAAATGCTCTAAGAGCTGGGTAGAAGGGGAACTCAGCTGGCCTAAAAGCCAGGCAGACACAACACTTTGAGTCCACTGAGAAGTCTGGATGGTAGGACTGACCTAGGGACTTGGTCTCCAAAAGCTCTGGCATTGTGGTGGCAGGAAGCTGAGTTGATGCTTAACAGCTTCAGAGATGCCCAGTCCTGGATCATATGTGTAACACTGTATGCTGGGTTTGGCTGGGGGAGAGTTAATTTTCCTCACAGCAGCTGGGGCTGTGTTTTGCATCTGTGCTGAAAACAGCGTTGGTAACACAGGGATGTTTTTGTTACTGCTGAGCAGTGCTTGCACAGAGCCAAGGCCTTTGCTGCTCCTCACCCCACCCACCAGGTGAGCAGGCTGGGGGTGCACAGGCGGCTGGGAGGGGACACAGCTGGGACAGCTGATCCCAACTGACCAAAGGAATGTTCCGTACCATATGGCATCATGCTCAGCAATAAAATAGGGTGGAGGTTGGCTGGGGATGCCACTCAGGGACTGGCTGGGCATTGGTTACTTGGTGCTGAGCATGTATTTTCATTTGCATCACTTGTCTTTCTACAGTTTTATTTATTTTTCTTTTTTATTTTCCTTATTAGTATTGTTGTTATTATTATTCTTAATGTTATTCTTAATGTTATTACTACATTTCAATTATTAAACTGTTCTTATCTCAACCCACGAGTTTTCTCTCTTTTACCTCCCCAATTCTCTTCCCTCCATCCTGCTGGTGGGGCAGAGGGGATGTGAACAAGCAGCTGTGTGGTGCTTAGTTGCTGGCTGAAGTTGAATCACCACATATTGGGTCTAAACAACATCTCCCCAGCTTAGCAATCGCTGAGAAAGCCTTGATACGCTTTTATTCAGAGGCACCAATGCCTGTGAACAGTAACACAGCACCCACCCCGCCAAATCTACAGAATTTCTGTTTACCAGAAATGAAAAATAAAATTGCTTTGGAACCAGTACTTGAAGCACATTGCAAATTTGAAAGTTTCACAACTCTGATTGCCACACAAGAGAGAAGTACTTGTCGCACGGACATTTAGTAAGTCATCATTTGACTGCTTGCTCTCATCCACTAACTGCTTAACTCTTCCACACAGGAAAGAAATGCTTCTGGGTCTTGTGCCAAGCATTAACCGTGTAACTTGGTGCTCTCAAATACCTTTATTTTACACTGCAATTAAAATCCTTGGATCTAGATTTGGCAAATTAGGATAACGCCTCCCATATGTCATCCACCAAAGAACAATCAAGAAAACAAAATTATGTATAGGACAAATTTAGGGCACAAAAGCACCATAATTCCAAGTGCACTCCCATTAGCATATGGTGGACTACAATCATAAACCCAAATGCAATTACTTCACACGTCCAAGCACCACTAAATTAGCATAATATGAATGTCAGGGTACACTGAAAACAACCACTTTGCAGCAACCAAATAACTTGGCAAAAAGAACAGAGAGTATTTAAAGTACAAATAACCAGATAATTACTTGAAAAGAAAGTTGTTTTCCCATCAATACCTGAACATCAACATTCTTCTACAATGGTAAGTTATCACTGACTGTAACAGTCTTCTAGTTGGTAAGCAAAGCTAAGAATTGTCTGTTGCAAGACATTGTGGAATGCACATGTGAACACATTAGGTTCAACCACAGCTCTGCCAGACTTACTACATGGCCATCGGCAAATCCACCTTACCTGTTCCACTGCATCCCAGTTGTTAAAAAGAGAATAGTAGCCTCCAGCATCCCAGAAGCAGAAATTCCATTTATATCCCAAAGACAACCCTGGCTTCGACAGAAACAGCAGTAAGAGCCCAAGGAATCTGTTCTGATATTTTTATACTTACGTGAATAAATATTTCATAGTCTATGTAAGAATGCCATGAGTCTTCTTTCTGTATCCTGGGGTCTCGCACCAAGACAGTTACAAATTCCTGTAAGTGCATAATAAAAATCAAGCAATTAATTTCAGAAGACAAAGGCAGCCTTAAAGACTCTCTTGATTGTTCTGCTGTTCCACAAACTACTGAGTCAGATTAAAAGCTGAACTGCTGTTTTATTGAATTTTGCAACCCTATAAATGGAGAAGCATAAAGCAATGAATCATCTCAGCTACACCACATGTCTGGGAAAGTCCCTGCCAAACTGCTAGCTGAAAAGGAGTATTTCAGATTAAGCAACACTGTGAAAAGTCATACATGTTTCATGCATGGGAGATGCGATCTTGGTAGCGACAAACTAAAAACCTAACATTCAAAGTCACACATGTAAAGGAGAATGTGGCAGGTATTTCAGGCTTTTCCCACATTTGTAATCAACACTGACAAAGAGTACAGCTGAAGACGCGGCACCGGGGCATCTCCGTTCCAATCTGCCCATCAACCTGCGCAAAGAAGCAACACAGCTACACTGCAGAGCACAAGTCCCCATTTTGAGGGGACAACCATACAGAGTATTTGTTGTAGAAGCTGTCATATCTAGCTTACTTCCTTGTAATTTCTAAATGTATATAAAAATTTAGTGGGATCCCAAAAGAGAGCGAGAGAGAGAGGGCCTGTGGACGTTACTGTAATGTAACTAGGCATCACTAATGTGAATTGGAAGAGACTGAAGAATTAAATGTTTCTGAATACCCTCAGCTAATGATCAAAATTTTGCTGTAGAAAAAACCAAACCAAACCGAAACCAAACCCCAAAATCCTGATAAATCTGTATATTCGTACTAGGATGGAAAATATTCCTTTAAAATACAAAGGTCGAAAGTGTGCTTAAATACCTGCTACTTCTGGAGCAAATGTACAGGCTGCCCTACTCTGGTTGCTTAAATAAGCTATTCACCCCAAAAGCTAAGCTAACCACTTAGCTAAGACTGAAAGAAAAGCATATCACTTTAAGCTGTAGCTATATTCCCTCTGAGACGGGGGCACTGCACAAGATCTCCAGGTACAGGAATCAACTGTGGGAGGAATGACAGAGTCTCTGGTAAAAAACATGCTTTTTTTAGTACATATTTGCATAAACCAAGAAATCTTGAACTAGAAAGCTCTCAAAATATGTCTTCCTATGCCCAAACCAAAGACATAAGAAATAAAAGCTTTACTCTTCGGCCAAGTCTTCTCCCCTGACACACACTTGCATGTACCACCACTGCAAACCTTTAGTGGATTGACGGGAGAACAATAACAACCTTGAAAGGCGAAGATACACTTTTCCCGGAACAGCCATTGCACTCTGCACGTAGCAGGGAGGCATTCAGGGTCTGGATTAAACCATTTTCCTCCCTGCTTTTCAGGTGCTACTGCTTCAGAGATGGGGAGCCTGTGGCCTGATGGCTGGACACAGCTTTTGGTTTTATGTCACTTAGCCCAGCTCCTGGTCCCAGGGGTGTTTTCTGTATAATTGATGGTTACCGTTCTGGTGAGTATCATGAACACCTTGCCAAAGAAAGCACATTTGAAAGGCTCCTGCCACCTCTGCTGCTTCTTTCCTCACTGAAGAGCACCAGAGGGCCAATTCTCCCCTGCAGCTTTTTAACCCCATGCCAGCATGACACAAGAGGAACAAATGAACAGAGCTTTAATCATTTCTCCCAGCTGAGGGTCATGCCTTTACTTTTACAAAAACACTAGTGGGACATATGAGGAAGTTATTTCTGCTCCCGAGAAGATCATCAGCAATGTGCTGAACACAGGAGAGGACACAATTTTTTCAGTTGTTTTTGTCCACCTACTTCACTGTCTATAATATTTACCATAGATAGATAGAGCAGACTTTCAGACCCACTGTACCATCTTTTTACATCCCAAGTTTTTGTCTTCCCCAAACTATTTCCCTGTGTCCCAGTCTTCTCCAAAGCTGCAACCACTTCTCAACATACTTTCATTCCTTTGCTGAGCACTAAATGCATCAGTCCTGCAAGTGGAAGAAGAGAAAGTATGCCAAGAAGCTTCAAACAGGACACTGCACTCCTCTTCCCTTCAACTGCTGCAGCACAGGAGCCACAAACTCAGGCAGCCTGCTTATAACCGACCTCAGTCCCCTTCCTCTCATCTACTGCTGTAGCAGCTTCTTGTTGACTTCCCTTTTGTCCAGGTTCCCCAAACTGCCCCATTTCCAAATAACCCTCTATAAACCTGTCCCTTTTACAGAATCAAAATAGTCTGCAAAGTAAAATACTTCTTTCACATCTTTATAATACCAAAGTATTGTAACTTAAAGTTGCTATTGGATATACTGTCGGTTAGCTATGGCTTACCTTGCAAATCATTCCAGACCACAAGATTTACATTGGAAAACTTCCATACACTTTTAATTTGCAATTAACTAGTCACTGAGTTTCAACATGGAGGAAGTTAGAACCCTTCAGACTCTACCTGCCAAAGAAGGGAGACCTGCTGTATATGCCGTGGCAGGTGGTGTCTAAGCAGTAAAGAACTGAGCCAAGAGGAAAAATGATCTGCAGAACAGCAGAGCACCTCAGCAAAATGCAGCCCTCACACACTGTCACTGTCAGCTTCGATTTGAAACACCAGGATTTCAACAGAAGACTAGGTGTTCCTTTTTTTCCCCCCCTATTTACCGAAAAAATGACAATACTGAGTTTAGAATGAAGCAAGATAAACAGTAAGCAACTAGAAACGAAAAAAAAAAATGTACAGCCTTTCTCAAGATTTAGGGTTACTTCCTCTATTCATCTCTTGAATCCAGGAAGTGTTAATCCCAATTCCCATTACAGATTTTGCTGCTCTGAAACAGCGGCATTGCACATGTAGACTGCTCCTTCTCTTCTGACCTTTAAGTCTTCTCCAGAATACAAGATCCCACTGGGAAAACAGCATTGCTTAAATCAAAGCAACCTAACCACCCAGTATAAATGATGATCCACTGCCAGAAAAGGTGCCTATGCTTTCGCATACCTAGAGAAGCAGGCTTGTAAAGGCCAATATTCACATACAGGTTATGTTATGGTCCAGGAAGAGTTAGGTGGCAGAACATTCCTCTGTGAGATTGCTGTTGTATGTTCAGTCCATCCTGCATTCACCGGTCACAAACAATCCGGAGATTACAGCAATACTGGGTAATAACTGCCTTTCTCCTCTGTATGTATTCCACTCCCTCCCCATCTTGCTATAAAAATGAGGATACTCTCAATAGATGTGTCTATTCTGAAGTAATGCACTGTCCGCCTGGGGGAGGTGATGCTGACCTCTCCCTCCCACAGACCACCTGAAGACTAACTTAATCATTTGTCACAAAACTGTGCTGCAGTCCAGCTGTACAACATGGGAAACTCAGTACGAAGAGAGCCAAGGTTTCAGGGACTTTTTACTTTTGCCAGCTGCAGTCCTGTACAAGGTGTCTTCCTCTCCGCCCAGTGCTGCTTGGTTTTTCCAGAATTGCAGATCTAGCTATTATGCAACATTACACATTTTTTCGGTTTGTTTTTTTTTTTCTTGGTTGTGTTGTTGGGGTTTTTTTTAATTGAGTGGCACAATACATGCATTTATATCAATGCATGCAAGAATATTTGTCCTGTAATGCTTTAGTACAACAATTCTCTCAAAACCACAATTTGCTGCTGACACTTAAAAGCGTCCAGGCTTGGGCACAGAGGCCTCTTGCTCTGGGTACAATACATATTCAAGAGAAGGCAACTGAAAGATGTGGCATCACCATTTATTCATTCTCTCTGGAAACTGCTGAATTCAAAGGCAAAACATTTTCTGTCCAAAATGCCAATACTATAGCTTTGATATGGATCCCAGATACCACGCTGGCCTGAACATCCTCATGAATATCCAGAATCTTCAAATCTGCTCCAAAAGTAGTTGTAACTACTTAACAAGCAGGAATTGCAGAGCAGTTTCTCTGGCTGGATGTGCCTTTTAATCCCTGGCTAAACCAGCCAGTTTAAGCATGGCACTGGTGGTATTTTGCTACCCTGTCCTCAAGGCCAGGAGCAGCCAAGTAGATAGGGTCACACATAAATGACAAAATGGCCAAAGTGGCACCCAAATGTGGATTACACCTACTCCCTCATGATTACAGATCTATGCAAAGAACACGAGTGTTGACAGCAGGCTAAAAGGACAGCACTGAGGTCACATAGACACAAGCATGGAAAGACAAAATATTCCATTTGGATCTGCCTCAAAAGGAAAAATAACCCCTAAAGGCAGCTGAAGCAAACACAAGAAATCTTTCTCTTTTCATTTTTCTCTTTCTTTTTTCTTCCCCTTCTCTCCTTTCTTTTGTTGGATATATTTCTGCATAATGCAATGGATTCCTCAGAGAACAGGATAAGGCAGAAGCCTTACTATATAAAATTTGACCACAAAAAATGTGTCTTTCTCTGAAGTCTTTAACATTTTCCTACTAGGAAAATAGGAAATCTGACATGGAAATGCCTATTTTTAATATGAGAGGAAAATCTACCACAAGAAGGAGGAATAAAAACAATCTCACATTGGGTGATTATCTGTATTAATCATTTCAGCTGCTTTTTAATTCAAATGTCTGTGCTCAGAACTGTATCAGGTGATGAGCTTGTGCTCGTCACACATCTGATTAGTCAATAAACCCTGAAGAGTAATTTTCCACAAAGCTTCCAAGAAAAATAGCGTATCCCATCAGGTTGCCTGTTAGTAAAAGGATCAGCCACAAAGGACATGGGACTTTTCACGCCGTGGGTGTTGGCATCTTCATGCATGCTGTGTAGTAAGGCTGATAAGAGACTAACAGCTGAGACAAAATAATTTGTTGAAACTTTTAACGTTCATTGGACTGAGCAGAAGAGAACATCCAACTGGGATTCTTATGGTCCATGCAGCTGGTATTCAGAGTTCAGACCCAGCTCCAACCATTATGTCCTATAAAATATCTAAAGACTGATAAAAAGAAGACTCTACCCAAATCCTTCTCTCTCGTCTCAGTGTCTGAGCCCCTTATGCACAGCCACTTACTCTGAATGAATATCTGATTCTCCTATCAGACTTTAACAGAAGGAACTGGCACTGCATCATTCCAGAATATTCTGTATCCTGGCAACTAAAAGTATGAAGAATACAACCAGTCTTTCCTGATCCATGCAAACCTTAATGAAATGCAATCTACAACTGCCAAACTTGAACCCCTTTTTATTAAAGCTTAGATAAGACTTACCTGTTTTTCATGTTTTGGCGTCATCTTCACTGGTTTGTAGTAAAAAAAAAGTCAACCTGAAAAAAATGAGAACAGACATCAGATTGGTATTTAGTTATTTAAAGGTCATTATCACTTTTGCTCTTTATTAGTAGACAGTGGAAAAAGTCAGTGCCATATATAGAAGAAAACATGTTTGAATTACCTATATCTCAGAATTTATTCATTTTAAAAATAATCCCTTTTTAGAAGCACTGGGCTACTTCCCTTCTCTGTATATGCGTCATACTTGACAGCCCAGTGATGCCTGCTCATCTCTGGAAGTCAGTGCTTTTCTTCTCCGCTCCAAGAGCCATCTCAGGGTTCATCCTTGTACCCACCTCCCAACAGCTCCGCTCAGCCAGCATTCCCAGAGCACAGACACAGCCGAGGCAGTGCTGCCTGTGCCTCACTCCCAGGCGCCCAAGCACAAGGCTGCGTGACTGCAGCTGAGGTCCAGAGGCTCTAAAACATCTGAGTCAAAAGTACCAAGTGCCCCTCTCAACCATTTCTCTGAATCTCAGAGAACTGGAGACACAAACCGCTTGGATCCTGCAGAAGAGCTAAAATTCAGGCTAAATTTCACAGCATCCGTGGTTTTCAAACCTCCATGCAGGGGAGGGTATAATTAGACCAAATCAAAACATCCTGTCATTAACTTACATTTCAAATCTACTCTTTCACTGAAAATCCCAATATATTTTTAACCGCCTCTGCAGTGCAATAAACTGGACAGTTTGCTCAGGACAGGTACCCACACGGGAAGAGCAGGACAGCTTTATTTACCTGCGAGCTTACACACGCACCACCTCCTGTTTAGTAATACAGAGCTTGAAGCTGCTCTTGTTTTACAGCTACATATTTAGGTCAAGCCCAGCCAAGGAGTGCTGAACACCCCACCCCTGCCCAATGCCTCTTACAAACACTTTCAAATTACAAACTCCACCCATTTTAATAAAACAGGGCACAAAGATAAGCACACATACATTTCTTTGACCAGGAAGTTATTTTGGAACAAACACTTTGTTGTCAAATTTCTGTAGGGTCAGTTACATCGAAATAGGATACTCTGTTTCCAAATAAAAATGCCCATACATATGACCTCATCCTAAAGGGTGCCATTGTATAGTTTCCATCTCCATAAAGATAAGGCCATCATTTCACTTCTGTAGCCAGAATGGTACTGATAAAATAGGAATAGCAAAAACACACTCAAATTTTCTTTTTTTTAAAACTCCATTTATTTATGCTTATGTTTTGAGCTGAAGTTATAGAAGAGCACTCAAACACTTCTTGCTGCACAGGCTCAGCAGCATCAAGCACCTCTGCAAGGTGGGGATAAGAATTTGGTTCACCGCTGCTAACTGCTGTTAATGCAAAAGTATATTAGGAACTTAACTTTTGGGGAGATAAGTGGCTTTTACCTCACAGGAGAGCACAAGCACACATCACAGGCCTTTCATGGAATTGCATAATCATTTAGGTTGCCTCCAAGATCATCAAGCCCAGCCTTTGACTGACCACCACTTGTCCACCAGACCACGGCACTAAGGCCCATGTAGAGTTGTTTCCTGAGCACCTCCATGGGTGGTGAGGCGACTCCACCACCTGCCTGGGCAGCCCATTCCAATGCTTAACAAGCCCCTCCGTGAAGAAATGCTTCCTGAGGTCCATCCTGAGCCTCCCCTGGCACAGCTTGAGGCCACGTCCTCTTGTCCTGTCACTGCTTGCCAGAGAACAGGCTGATCCCCACCTGGCTACAGCCTCCTTTCAGGTTGTTGTAGAGAGTGATAAGGTCTCTCCTGAGCCTCCTTTTCTCCAGGCTGAACACCCCCAGCTCCCTCAGCTGCTCCTCATAGGACCCACTCTCCAGACCCTTCCCCGGCTCCGCTGCCCTTCTCTGGACACTCCAGCACCTCAATGTGCTTCTCCATGTGAGGTGCCCAGAACTGGACACAGGACTCAAGGTGCAGCTTCACAAGTGCTGAGTACAGACAAAAAAATCACTGTGCTGGGCTCGGGCTGTTTGAAGAAGATTCTTTCTGCTATCTCTCCCCATTGAGTATAGCTGTAAACCTATATAGTTTGATGCTATTTTTCCCCTTTTCTGATTTAGTTGAATGTGTCTCGTTTTTTGTTTTTTTCAAAATGGCAATTCAAATTTTTTTTTCCAGTTATGTATCTTTATTCCATCAAATTCTGCAGCGTGCTTCTCTCCTGTCTCTAAGCTGATTTAAGTGAGAAGTTATGCAAGCCCAAAATATCTTGTTCCTAACACTAGCGAATGGCAAGGCTGAAACAGCACATTTCATTTTTTCATCAGTTTTTCTTGCGACCGAGTTATGTGTTGGTGCAGGTTAGCAAGAACAGCTTAAACTCCAAACAGCCACCACAATTTTAAATATTTAATGGCTAAAAATTAATATTTCAACACCAAAAAGCTTTCTAAAATATTTAAAATCTGTCAGTTTTTCATCAAGTAATTTGGAAAAAAAAATCAATAATGGAAATGCAAGCCCCCCAAAGCTGCCTTTTTTCACTGATTTCAGTGAGATTGCCTAGTCATGCTGCAGCCACTTGCAAATATACTGAACGCAATATTCTGTCTGGTAGCAAGATATATATTTTGGGACTTCTGTAACACATAGAGAAACCAGTGAAGCAGAAAACACAGTGAAGCCAGTGAAACTTCTGCTTAAGAAGTTATCTTTTTATCTTGAGAAAAAACCTAACCAAAATACCAGTGATGGAGAGAAGCAGCCATCAGAAGACAAACAGAAGGCTTTTTGGTCTTTTTACTGAAAACAAAATTTTCTCTGACAAGGAAATGAATGAGTGCTGGGAAACAGAACCAAAAAAATCAGTGGCAGATCTGTAGTTTTGATAAAGCACTTTCTGTTGTGACTGGGAAAAACCCCTCACATCGCTTAGAGTACATTTTTGTTCTGCTTCTGATCCATTATCAATCTGAAGACTTCTTTTTTCTTTTATTAGTTTCATATACTTAGTATATCAACTGCTCCTTGCAGTACATATTTTTGATGGTTCTTCATTGCATAACCAACAAAACTGCCAGGGAACAGCTCCACAACTGCCAACAACAACTACTCAAAAGCAAAAAGATTACGCAGGATGAATTGCCATACTTCCTGTGCCTAAAAAAGAATCAGGAAGAAGAGGGGGGAAAAACACAAGTACTGCAGTGCTTTTCTTAGGGAAAACATAAACTGCAGTGCTCTTCTTAAGGGTAATAGATAAATAATATCAAGCATTACATTTTATTTTATGTTTTAAAGATTAGTTTATATTTTAAGATCTAACTTAAAACTGATAATCTAACATTACTAGGGCAATACCCTTTTATCATGTAGATGGATTGCTCCTAAAGGAGGAAGTAATTTCTCCCCAGCATTCCCAAACTGAAAGATGAAAACTCAAGCAGTAGTGCAGACAAAAACCACGTCAACTTGCTCTAAGAACAGCATGAACAAATGCAAGCCCTCCTGGCTGCCTCACCAGTAGCTGTATTTAGCTGCACTGAAATTTTACAATTTCACTCATTACTGGGCAGTGCCCTATGCAATATCCTTATCTGCTGTGGGAGTCCTCACGCATTCCATGTGGCCAGCGTTTGCTCTCAAGGATAAATGCTGCTAGTCAGCTCATCCGTCCATCCACCTTTGGTAATTTCTAATCATATAACTAAATTACCACCTCAAGGCTTTAATGGGGAAGTATGATTTATTTTTAGACGTTGGTGATGACTGAAAGTACTATCCAGTCACAAGCAAAGTCTTCAGCTGTGCTTTCAAGGTTGTTCCCACCATCACTATCAAATGCAACTTTCATTCAAGGCTTCAAAATGACCGAGAGAGAGAGAGAGAGAGAAATTGAATCTCTAAATGCTTACAAGTCTTTCCTGCATTTTATGTTTTGCTCACCTTAAGACTCAAACAAAGTCACAATAATTTTTATTTACAGCCCAGAGAAAGTTCAGCTGCATCCATACATGGAGTTCACTATCAAAGAACATGCCCTGGCCACACTATGTTCCTGAAAGGCAAGTGATCTACATGGATTTGTAAGGAAAATACACATGCAGGGGTGATGGTGGAAGGAGGAGGAACAGGAAAAATAAAAAAGAAAAGCTCTGGAGAGTTCAAAAAACCCCCAAGCCTATAAAAACACACCATTCTGTGTTGCCAAACTGACCACATCCTAACACTGCTTGGCATTTTCAGCAATCGGGTATATGGCTATGACAGAACTACTCCTCTTGCTGATGGGGAAATTCTTATTCAAATGCTGTTCCTCAAGCAGGGACTTTCAGTCAATCCAGAAAAACTCAAACTCAGCGTAAGCTAATGCCTTCTGCTTCACCTGTTCCACCTTAACACCTGGGTCAACCCAACTGTACTGATCAGAGTCATGAGTTCACTTCCATTCCTCACTGTCCGTGAACCAGACAGTGAGGACTGAAACTCCAGACTGTGCGGGTCACAGAGCATCTTTCCTCCTTTCACCTATCCCGATGGTTATTTGCCACACCCTCCCTCAGCAAATTACTAAAGGATCAGACATGAAAAGAGTATGAAAGACATCAGCAATTTCATCTAGACTCTACACAACAGTGAGGAGTCCGCAGCCTGCTTAGTGAAGTCAACAAAATGAAGTACCCCTTCAGCAAATCCTTCTCACTTCCCAGGCTCAAGGTACCTGTTTCATCACTGCTGTATTACAGTAGGAGCAGAATCACTTCACTGCTGAGCAAAAAGCAAACACATTGTCTAAACTGCTTTTAAAAGAACAAGAGCTGCCCAAACCACTGACAGAATTCACACACGTTCCCTTCCACTATAATGCAAGGTAAAAAGGCACTGCCAAATATCATGCCTTTGTGGCTGCACTTGAAATTCCCAGGCACTGCTGCCAAGATGCTTAGTTAACTACTCTTTCCTATGGAATTTCACTCCATTTGGTTTCTAAACACTTGTTTATGGCCACGAGGTATAAGACATCTTCTCCTTAACAATTACATTATTATTTCTCCCCAGACAGCCATTCCCTTGTCCTGCAATCTTCCTGGCTATTAAGATGTGTTTTACCAAAAGAATGAATCTGGATCATAAAAAAGACACTATACAAGAAACTTTCATTTGTTTCAGAGGAACTTGAGAATCAAAGAGTTAATCAAAAATACCGATTTCCCTCTACCCTCCAAAATAAATACATCACAAGGATTACAGTGTCAGGCGTGGGTCACAGATTTCCAATTACAGTGGTATTATACCACGCTTTGAATTGCTTCAAGTTAATACCATATTGCTGGACAGCAGCAGGACTTGCCTGCCAAGCCTCCCTGAAACCTCTAAAAGCCTAAAGATAAACAAGGAAGAAGTACTATGAAATCTGTTCAGAGTAGGAGAGGGCATCAGATGTTTCCTCATTCTCCTATTTTTCTTTTTGTTGTTGTTGTTGGTTTTTGGGGGGGGGGGGGGAGGGTTGTTTGTTTTGTTTTTTGTTTTTCAAGCTCAAATTGCAGACATAGGCACAACCAAAGGACTTCATGGATATTCTGCAGTTTCAGTGGATTGCTGATCTCTGAGCAACTATTACTTTGGTTTTCTCATATTAGAAACTACTGGTAAGGCTAACACTGGCATCTTGGGATTTTAGGCAACGACTACAGAACAGTAATTGTGGGTCAAGTCACTGAAAGAACAGTACATGTCAGAGCTGGTCATGGTAATAATTTATTACTCAGGGCTAATGCTTGCCACTGTTTCTGCAGACAACCTGGGAATCACTCAAAACTTTCCTGCAGCTCCAACTCCTGTGTTTTCCAGGCTACCTGTCAAGCTGGTCTGCCATGTGAGCCTGCCTTTTCTACTCTTTCCAATTCTCATGGTGCAGAAGAAGTAGACTAAACTACACAAAATAATTTTGTGGCATACATAATCACAGGTTTTGTTGCCAGCACACTTTCAGAAGGCTGACAAAGAGATAAGGCAGTCTTTGAAGGGAAGCATTGGTGACCTTCAAGGTAAAGTTTCAGGAAGTGTCCTTGCTCCAGAGCCTCTGAGATCCCTTGAGCTAGGAGAAATCAATTTCAGAAGAAACAGCATCCTTGGCAAGCCAGCAAATTCAACCGTCTTTTCAGCTGGCCTCAACATGGAAAATACTGGACAGGCACTAGGCTTCTTACTGATACTCACGCAGAACAGGCACACCACTGGCACTGAAACTACCTCTGGGAAGGGAAAGAAGCAAGTAATTTCCAGACCAAACCACTTGCTGAATAGCACCTGTGTACTCTGCAAGGGACAGTTCTGTTCAGTTGCAGAAGTGATCAGTGAGGACGCACACACTCATAAACCACACACGGGTCTTACGAGGTACACCAACACAGACAGATAAGCCATACCCAGGTATTTTTTACATGACATGAGTTACAAACAACACATCAGATAGATGTTACTTTTAGAAATCAACAAGGTGGGTGTGGTAAAGAGACTAATGTCTCAGCATTTCAGAACACAGATTAAATTCCTAAGAAAAATACTAAATGCTGCTTCTGAAGAAAGGTTCAGAGAATGCATATCTGTCTTTCTTTCAAGAATTCATGTTCATCTCAGGAATTAAGTATTTCATTGCATTAAATCAAATCAAGTTGCCTTAAAAATAGTATCTTCCTCAAGGTATCTCTGTAATAACTAATTTTTACTTATCACAGGAAAAGAAGGGCTGATGGAAGCTGTATCTTTGCTGCTGAGTAAGCAGAGCAAAAGTCAGCAACTACCATGCAGTCTTATCGCTACATTTCCTTCTCTGTCCCTCACATGCAGAGGCTGTCATCACCTGACCCTTCCCTTCCTGACTCACCCGCTGGAATGCTTTGAATCTCACATGACAGAAATCTCTCATTTTTTGCTCATTTCAAAATCTTTTAATTTATGATACAATTTTTGTCTGCTGCTTGAATTGTTGTTACTTAGCACTACGTGTTTTAGCTTGGCTTTTTTCCTGCTGCAGATTTCCTTATGTTATCAAAACATCTATTTTTGTGATATGCTACCTGCTCCAGTCCAGGAAGTGTTAGTGTTTGGTCTTATGCCCAGAGAGGAAAGTAAAGCAAAAGTTATAGTTTCGGCTGCAACCACAGAATTAGAAGTCCCAGTCTCACGACATTTGTCTGGGGACATGGCTGGGAAAGACCCAGCACAGATATAGTCAAAAATAAAATGAACAGCTAAGCAGTAACATCCTGAGACAGACTGATCCTAAGCAGTCTGTATAACTGCAGCTCAAAACAGTGGGTAAGACAGGAAATATTGCAGTCAATACAGTGTGCCCACAAAGCACTTTGAACAACTTTCTTCAAACTGTTGTGTCTCTTGTGTCTTTTAAGCTGACCAAGCCCATGAAGGATCATTACAACAGTGTGGCTGGATCAGATGTCCAGTCATTCACACTACAGCAATTCACCCTTTGGGCTCTCTTCCCCTGAAGAATGCATCAGATGGCCCATCAGTGACACAAAATCTTACTGTTGTCACATTTGTGTCGCTGCATCCATGTATTGCACTAGTTTGTGGGCTGGGTCTGTCAACCATCAAATTAACCATTTAAGAATGTATTAACAATGAATTTGACTGGGCAGCTCACTTGTTCAACAGGCTTTGTTATCTTTCTAGATGCTAGACTGTGCCAGTGGCACGAAAACAGTATTTTAAAAGTAAATACCTTCTAAACAGTGCTACTTATTACTAAAGCAGGCCATTCTGAGAAACAAACAGCATTTGGCAGGAGAAACTTTTTATGAGACTGACCAGTAAGAAAAACAAGCTGAAAATCAGTGACTCATTCATATCCCTGGATTTTCTATTTCTCATTTATTTTGTGCCTACTGAATGTTATGATGGGATTTTGGTTGCTTTCACCCCACTGCTGCACCATGGCTTTATAAGACTGATACCAGCTTTTGGCCGACTCTCAGCAAAGGAGGCTCATCTGTGATGTGGCAAACTTCTTTCTGAAGTTGCGAGAGAACAGCAGGATGCACAGCAAATACACAAAAATGGGAGGGAGAGAAGAAAAGCAGCACTTGGGTTTGACTGCTCTGCCATCACAACCAAGTCAAAGAAGTTGCTGGTCAGCCTGCAACAAACAGTGCTCAAGATCAAGTGATAAGAGAAGCAAAGGTAGAAAACTTTGTGCTTGCAGGACAAGTATGGCCCACAGCCTGCTTTCACAGTGCCCAAACCCATGTGATGTTTTTCCAACAATGAATTCAAGGAGACTGAACAACAACTTCTGCCTTCAGTAGGAGAAAAATTTCACACTCACAGAGCAGGTGCCGCCTAAATGACCAGAATGCACAGATCTGTATGGCAAGCCTATGGGAAAACGGTGGATCGAGATGAAACTGATTTGTGTTAAATAACACTTACTCCAAGTTCACTCGAATTTATTTACTTCAGTCCAAAAAAAGCACAATCCAGTCTTAAAACAGAACAAGCGTCAATTAATATAACCACACCTTTAACTAAACCAGTTGAAACCCACACATTATGTATGGATGTATATGAAGTACTGCTCTGTAGTCCTACAGTTAAATCTACACTAAATGTCCATCGCATGGCTGGTGAGTTCTGATAACCACCAAGAGATCCTCTCCAGCTCTCCTGGTCTGTAGAAACACAGTGATGTTGCAGGGACAATGGCTTTTCAGGCCAGGGCTACGTGCGGATCGCGGAACGAAACCACAATCGCGGCACCTCAACGAAACCAAGGGCCCAGACAGAGCAGGAGCAGTAGGTACCAGTCACCACACACCCCCTGCGGCTGGAGGCCCACAGAGGAAAGCCCCACTGCAGGTATCCAGGTATCCAGCCCACTCCTCACTGCCCGTAACTTTTCTGCAGAACTGACACAATTAGGTCCCCAGTGCCACCGGAGATGTAAACAACCATTACAGAGGGTGCATTCCCCTTTATAGGTCAGTTTCAAATCCTGCACCACATTATGCACAGGCAAGTGCTTTACATGCTTGGAAAGCACTCTGTAAGGGTAGTACTGTCCTTGACAGGGTCCGTATTATTGTTCTGGCAGGAGAACAGGAAGGAGAATGGTTAGAGGTCTTGTCATCCAGACTAAAAACAACATACCTTTCACAATTGTAAAAGCTAGTTATTAACTGACCACTGAAATCCAGGATTTCATCCACGTTAAAGAGAGAATAAAGCTATTCAAGGTTGGAAAGTTATCTAGTTTAGCCAAGCTGATGGAGAAAAGACAGCATTCCTTAGAATTAAGCTTTGCTAGAAATCCAGTGAAAGGGCAATCATATACATGAACCCAATTATGATTTTTCGACACTGCCAACAAACTTATATTTCAGATAGGAGTCAATTACCACCCAAGGTTGGAATGACAGAAGCCCTAGTGATCCTCAGGTGGTCAGAATAATTCTGGAGTGTCAGCTAGTGTTTGCCACAGTGTTGTTCAGATGCTGGAAGTCCCAAAGCCTTATTTTTTCAAGCAAACCTATTACTCTAAGAAAAGATACTTAATGTGTAAAACTCGCCTTGGTCCAAAGGATCTGTGGCTCTGGAAACACTAGAGAAAATGGAAGAATCCTTTTTTGAAAGAAAATCATTGCTTATGCACATATGCCATAGTACAGGATACTATTTTCCCTGTCTGACTGAAGCCTAAAGATTGGTTTATGTTTTCTTAGAGATAGTCTACAGTGCTCCAAATGATCTTTATGGTTATCTTGCATTAGTTACAAGGTTTCGTGCAAATACTGATGGATAGTTTTCCCCAGAAAATCAAGATGCTTTCTTTGCAAGCTGACCTGTACTATTAACACCAACCTACCAGGGTTTGCATTAAACCCCTGCAATTCAGCTGCAGAAAGCTCACAAAAAAAAAGATCTCAGCGGGGAGAGGATCTTGCATTTCTACTCTAAGGTTTAGCACTGGGTTACACACCTACTGTTGACATCTTTTTCACAGCGGGTCAAACAGATCTTCCAACCTGGCACATTCTGTGATTCGTCTTTATCCACCCAGAGAGGGGGTGACAAGGGGCTTTCTCTCTTCCAGAATGAATGATTTGCCTTCCTGCCTCCCCAGTTCCAAACAGTCATACCTGCAACCGGTGGCCAGACAGATCTAACAAATGCCATGTAGTCATAAATCCTTGGGGAGCACAACAACTCGTGTCTCAGCCATTAAACACCAGTCTCATTATTTCACATCTGAAGACATGTGAGGGTGTCTTTGGGCTGTGCATGAGAGACAAGGCTGTCAGACTCAGCTGTTCTCAAAGCACGATTGCAATGACACTACGTGCCAACGTGACTATTTATACACGAGTGCCTGGCACGTCATAGGTTCTGGCATTATCGAGATGTTCTTCAGTGCCTGAGACTTGCAGATATGTCCCTTCTCCCCGTAATCACGCCCCAACACCTCCATTGCCACCTCACCTTTTCATATGTCATTAGTAGAAATTCATTTCTTCTGGGAAAAGGCACACTGCTCTTGAGAAAACAGTCTTCCCCTCTGGGAAGACAGCTAAAGATCTCATTAAAACAGAAGCTAAAGTTATGACTAATTTAAAACCATATATCACCATTACACAATTAAAACAATGAGACTGTTAGAAGGCAAAACTTATAACCTGGTGACTGTTGCTGTACACAAGAAGCAAGGTAGGTGAGCAGCTAGGGCATCCCTGAGGGAAAGGAGGACAGGAACTTGAAGGATGCGTGGGCAGCACACAAACAGAGGTCAGGGTAAATTACTCATTGTCAATTCTATAGTAAAATAGATGCTTTATTACAGCAATAGAACATTTGGCTTCGAAATGTAGTTTGAGCTATAAGTGAATGCATCTTCCTAGAGATCTCTGTTAGAGAAAAAAGGGAAAGGAAGAAGTCATTTTCTCTAAGCCACGAATCCTTTCAATACCAGGAAACAGGAATTCCTTCATACCACAAAAAAGCAAGCATGGAGGGTAAATTGCTTCCTCTTTTTATGCACAAGAGAGAAGATCCATAATGAAATCATTGCTGGTTTACCTGTTCTCAAACAAATGGAACTCACTGGTACGCATCCTGCCCCTCAGCTCAGTGACAATCTGTAACATTAGTCACATGACGACGCTGGAGCAAAGAGAAGCTCCCTTCAATCCAATCAAGGACTTCCTTTCAGGCCGGGCCTACAGGCTGATGCTTTTTGTAATGGTTTTTTCAAGGTTCATGTCTATTGATGAATACACCATAAGTCATGCTGAGGTGCCAGGGGGACAACGTGCAGTGCTGGTGTACTGTGAATACCTTGAGCAACACCTGCACAGCATCAATCCAGAGACACATCCTGTTTAACTGCAGACTTTCAGCTAAACAGAAGAAAACAAGCAAGAATGTAGTATGTATGTTATTTATGTCTGTCCCCTAAGTACTGAAGGAGTAAGTGCACCAGAGAGCAAGTCAAGGGTCAGCACAAAGGCTGGCAGACAGTGTGGTGCTCCTTTCTCTGTGGAGAACAGGCCCAATAAAATCAGAAAGGAAACTGAAACCAAAAGCCCTGAGGACATGTAAGGGTTCTGTGAAGATATTTCACTAATTAGACCTCAAGAAGAAAAACACTGGTTTGAATTTCTCCAAGCTGAAAGAGGATCCCTGGAGGAACACTGTGGGAATTGCAGAACCATTTGTGATTTCATCATTGGATTATGTTCCATTAAAACTCCCACTGTTCTGCCGGGTCTACAGAAATGTGGTCAAGTAGGATTCAGACAGCTAAACTTAGATGTTCAGTGACTTTGTGAATGCTCACAAGGTGTCCTACTTACTCTTCAGCTGTGGCTCAAGAAGAGGGTGGATCAACTGTAGGTCATATGTCAGGGTGCCAGCCTCATACAAGTGTCTGGGATCCCTCTGGACAGTCACCTTGAAAGGCACCAGTCACACACATCAGGCCACTGACCCCTGCCCAAACTGCTGGATGCTGCACAGGCAGCACTTTGGTGCTGTGTGCAGTGCAGAGGGATTGCTCAGGAGACCCTGCTCCTTCTGCAACATCTCCCACCAGGAGGGTTTGTCTGTGCCAGGGCTGCTGCAAGTGGTTTCAGCTCCAAGCTGTCTTTGCAATCTCTCTGCTTCTTCCTTCCCTCCCACAGATGCTTGATTTGAAGAGCTGTTGACCAAGTGTGTGATTCAGTTGGAGCTTCTGCCAACAAGGAAATCGTGATGGCAGTCCGCTTTCTGTGGGTGGAGAGATCACAGCTGCAGCCACCAATGAAGTGGCATGACAAGCTTTTTATTTTTGCCTTCCTGTCTTCCAATGCCTATATACAAAACATGAATGTTTTGTAAACATACTAATCAAAGATTCTTCTGCGTTTGTTTTTTTCCCTCCAAGCTGGGAAAGAAGAATGCTTACAAAAGGTGTTTCTATTCTTAAATTCTGTGTAGAGATTTAGCAAGCAATGATACAAAGATCCAGAGCCAAACACTACACAGCAAACTTGTGCATGTAGCTCCCTGTAGACATGAAGCATGATTTGCTTCTCTTTTCCAAGACTTATCTTGCCAAGAAGTCAGGAAAGAAACTGTAAGAAACACAGCTGTACTCTTCTCTTTGTATGTTTATCAGAAGAACAAAAAAGTTGCTGAGGGTTTTTTTTTTAGATAATTAAAATATGCAAAATGTTTAATGAGAAGAAAGAAAAAACACAATACCCTATATTATCGAGATCTCTTTTACTTCTCGGTTTACAAAAGCCAAAACCTTATGCACACTACACACCACACACATGGAAATAAGATCCATGTGACACATTGCAGAGATATGATACACCGAAATTGTAACCTGTCTTATACTACCTACCTACTCCCAGGAAGCAAGAAATACCCCCAGCAGTCCATGCTGCTGAGTAAATGTGCCCAACTTTTTTGCTTTGCAATTTATCACAGTGTGGGTTTTGTTCTTTTGGGTTTTTTGTTTGCATTTTCTTTTTAAATCAACCTGCCAGAGAGGAGTGCTTCCTTCTTTCACATGGAGAAGTTACAAAATTGCGTGATAAAAGCAGAGAAGGTTGCAGTTGCCTGAAATGATGGCAGTTAGGAAACATACTGAGCAAAAATTGACTAAAATGAGGCCGCAAGACTGATTCAGCCCTTTACGGTCAGAAATGCCCCAACTTCTGCATTGGTACCCTTGACACTATCTCTCACTGCCCAGGAGAAGGGTGGGCGGAGGGGAACACCACACTGAAGCACGTGGCTCACCAGCAGGTTCAGCCCAGCAGGCCAAAGGCAACGCTGCTCTGTGGCAGGGGAAGGAAGGAGGGAAGCATCAAGGAAAGGTGCTTTAGGGCTGCTTCGCGAGGTATGTTCAAACCGATGACTGCCATGGCCCTTGTCGGGGTGGAAAAAGCTATTCTGTAAGAGATCCATGGCAGCAGCAGTAAGGGCTCTAAAATTCCTAGGAACAGAGGCTTCACCCTTATTACGTTCTGTTCCTCATCTCTTCAGTGGTAGCACTGAAATGCCTTGTATCAGTCACGTCACCAGTCCTGGCTTGATAGTGACAGTCCACCAAAAGGTCACTTCACATTTGGCAACTGATGGTTTGATTCAATGCTCCTCTTGTTCTTACACCTGAGAGTTGCTCAGTTTGACCCAAATCCTCAGTCGTTTTTGCTCAGTATGGCATAGTGCTTGGGAAGGGAAGTCTCAGGACACTTGGAGCCTTGGCACAGCAGGGCACCACTCACGTGTGACCTGTATGCTGCACCTACGCTAGAAGCATCTCCTGACTGCGGACATGCAGAGATCACAGAATTAGCTCAAGCAGATACACCAGGGCTGGCTAACCTCCAGGACAGCTGTTCCTCAGGAGTTAATGTGGAAAAGCACAGCTGTTTTGCAATGGCAGAAGAGCACAAATCCTTATTAGTAATATTTTCAAAATATTTGTTTCCTTTCTAAAAAAAATAAATATAATTATTTTCCTAATAAAATTTAAAATCATCATCATCTATACTAAAGATACAAGTATTTCTATGTACCAATATATGGTGTACCAATGAAAGATCTTTAAAAGACATTAAAAGACAAATACTCCATAGATTCAACACAAAATATACATTATAAACAAGAGCTTTCTGGATTTCAAGTCAAGCATCATAAATAATACCCCAGGCTGAGTCAGGCGTAATTATTATTTGCATTTTCTACACAAAGAAAACATTGGTATTTCCCCTTTTCTAAAGGAAGTCCAGAATTGTGTCATTCAGGAAAGCCCTGCCTTGCATGACTTTCAGTTTCAGTTGTCCCTAGCACAAATAAACCTTTCCCTTCACTTGAGCTATTTCTGTCAATGTGAGAAGCAGAGTGGGCAATGAAAACTCCAGCTGCAGTGTCCCTTGGCTCATGGGTGACGTGGGCACAAGCCAGGTGGGTGCCTCAAACACACGCGAGTGGGCCAGACCCTGATCCTCAAGAGCTTGACTCCACACTTCGGTCTGCCTTTATCCCCTGGACACTGCTAGCAGAATTAGGCAATATTTACTCAGAACTGCCACATCCTTGAAGGGCTGTGAGAACACCCAGCCAGTTGTCCTGATCTGATGGCGACTGTGTCTCTAGAGGTGTGATCCCAGCAAGTGTGAGACGAGCAGCAAACACAAGCGCCTCAAGGAAAAGCACCAGCAGCTGCCCCTGTGCCCCAGTGCCCAACTCCAAAACGTGACCCACGGTGAACCCAGCAACCCTGTCACTGGAACTTCCTTTGGTTTATAAATCAGTTTTAGTTGCATACTGTGTTTTCACAGGCTGTCTTCATAGGTACCTAAAAATTTCTCACGCTGCTTAACTTAGATAACACAGAATATAAAAATAACATAAGGCAGTCTCCTGACTAACAGAAGAGTACATCGAATACAGTGCATTTAATACAAAAGCATGCTATGACACACATTATATATTTGTATATTGTATGTATACTGCATGCCATATAACGTGTATATACAACAATAACAATATGTATATATACACACGGAGCTTTTGCACATCCCTGTGATCTTTAGACCACAGTTGCCAAAGGCGATGGACTTGCTAAAGCAAAACAAAAAGGAGTGGACCAAAACAAGATCAGTAGTTGCTCAAACCGAATCTTCTCCCTGCCCGGCGTTAATGATTGCTAAGGGCAGTCACTCACCGCGCCGCAAACCGCGGCGGAGCCCTCTATCAAAGATCGGGGGGAGAGCACGCTCCAAAGGGCCGGGAGGAGCCCAGCGCCGCGGCCGGGGCAGCCGGGCCACGGGGCTGGCTGCTGGGCCGGCGCTTCCGAATGCCACCGAGCCCGGGCAGCGCCCTCCGCCACCCGCAGCCCGGGGGCCGGCCCGCACCGCCC
>VZTG01001230.1:777277-809262 GCA_013397845.1 Melanocharis versteri | reverse complement strand
GGAGGAGGCTGGGTCCTGGGGCCGCGCTCCCCGCCCCGCCCGGCCCCCGCAGACCCGGAGGTGTACAGCATGGCTTTCCTCGGGCAGAGGGTTTGCCGGTCGCGGTCACTCGGAGGGAGAGGAGGAGGCTGTGTCCTGGGGCCGCGCCTGTGGAGCAGAGCGGGGATGGAGGTGTCCTGTGACCTGCATCCTGCTCAAATCTGCGTCCCGTGATCGAGTCACCTTGACTGAGCGGGGCTCTTCGGCGTTTACAGCTTGTAACACCTGTCGTAGGCACCCCATGCGCTTTATGGGTTTGCGCCCTGAGAGCGCATCTTGCTCAGACTGAAAAAGTGTGCGTTTTACTGGGAGCTCTTTAGAAGCCTTTTAGTTAAGAAAGGGGGAAAAATTAAAGAAATTAAAATTATCCCTAGAGCTTTACAAGAAATGGCTGGGTACGGGAGTTAATGCTGTGGTCCAGTTGACTAGGTGGTGATAGGCCAAAGGTTGGATTTGATGATCTCGGAGGTCTTTTCCAACCTAAATGAAAGCACCTTGGAAAATATCCACTGATAAGAGTGAAAGGAAAAGAGGTAATTTTCTGTTGCAATAAGAAGGGGTAAGGGCTTCTGCTTCTGAAGAGCTTGAATGATCTTTACTTATCTCAGTACCGATGAGAATCCCCAGAGGATCTGAGCAACTTCTCCTATTTTGAAAAAGAGGAATAAATTTAATACCATTGTACATGTCTACTTCATTTCTAAATACGGAGAAGGCTGTAATATTTTATTTTCTTAGCTTTTTCTGTAAACTGTGGGCTAATTTTTCCCATAATACATCAAAGTATGAAGCAAGTTCTAGGATAAAAATTCTCAAATTTTCCAATGAATTCTTGATTTGTCTTGAGTACTCCAAAACTTATCCGGTAAGAGCCCTTAAGCAAAACACTGCAGAGACAGGTAGAGATCAAGATGTGCAGCTACTGGAACACAGTAACAGAGTACAGAGAATTACAGGGATGTTACATGAAGTGTCTGCATCAATCTTTTCCACAAAATACCTGGCGATGGTGGTTCGCCGTCGCTGGCAGTGGAGATCCCACGTGGGTGTAGACAGGGCTCCAAGTGGCACTCGTTCTGTAGTGGCAAATTTTGTGGTAGGATGGTGAAACCACCTAAAGGTTGAACATAACCTTTTTTGCTATTCCTGTCAGATATGCTGAACAGCGGCTCTGAGCAACCACCCTGTCTGAGAAGGGATTTACAAAGGATGGCCAGCACAGGAAAAGGCAAAATTGAAAGGAAAGAATGAGATTAACATAATTAAATATCTCTCTGCAGGATTGCCAGTGTAAACTCATTTTCAGAAATCAATTTTTTCTTTTATTCTAGCATTCAAAAATTAATATCGGTGGGATTTATAGATCTTGGTTATCTCTGCATAAATGTGAAATAGTGCTACTTGTAAGCCACACAATTTTGCCAATTAAAAAAAAATCTTAATTAGATATAGTTAAATTTAGCAAAAAGGGATTATACAGGCAAGTGTTCTTAATGGAAAAAATTTGAAGAACAATTATGACAGGGAACAATTTTTTCTTTTGGAGAAGGGCTGTTCAAACTTCCAAACTGCTTTTTTGTAGGATTTCAATCCTTAATTCACTTTCCAGGCTTTTTTTTTCCTGTCCCACTTCAGTGCTGTACTGAATAACCACCTTTCATAAGGCTATGGTGTGCAGATATCTTCCAGGAAAGAATGGAAAATGAAAGATCTCACTAAGATGACTGTGACAAGCAGCAGAATGAACATGTGAATAATGCCCCTACAGAACTTTTCTCCCTTCCTATTTTTTTAGGAAAGCTTGCATCAGAAGGACCAGATGCCAATCATCATAATATTCACATTTTGTGGTTCTGAAGTGGAAGATCTGTCCAAGACCTCCTTGATGAATTTCCTCACAGGGACGGGCTTCTGTTTCCATAACCTAGTTTGGTCAATGTACCCGGTTTTCATTAGCATGGACAAAATTTTCCTAATCTAAGTCACCTTCATGATGTTTCTTATTTTATGTTCTGCTCTCCATTTATTCATGGATGATGGGGGCTGCATCCTCCAGCTGATTTTCCTCTTTGCCTTTGCTGGCAAAACAGGCTCTCAGTTTGCCTTGATCTATATAAAGCTGTCTGGTGAAAGATTCAGGGAGACCAGCTGGTAACTGCTCAGAGCATCTACCACCAGACCTACTGAAGTGGAAACGGCTTTCAGCTCAACAGCAAAATTCAAGATTATTAGAGCTGATAAATAAATAAAAAGTATAACATCCTAGGAAAAAAAACCAGGAAAGATGGAGGAGAAGGCGAAAGGACTGGAAAAAGTAGATTGATTTCCTGAGGAAAGAGAGAAAAATCAGGGCGAGGGGGAGTTTTGGAAAACTGGTGTTGCCAATTTAGTTCTGTTGACAGATGAGAATTTGCATCAAGGAAATTTCTGTGCATTTTCTGTGAAGTCCTCATGGTATTTTTGTCCAGTTTTTTTGTGCCAGTGGCATTGTGTCCTGACATGATATCCAAGTGTTTCTTGGGGTGCAGCTGTAGTGCTGGGATGTGTGTTGGGGTCTGCTGCTGTCCTTCGCTGACCTGCTGGTCTCAGGGGATTTCTTTCCCTATGTCAAGAACTTGCCCCTCAATGCTATGATAAACTAATTGTGCTTCAGGGAGTTATTGAATCTATGTAGAATATTTTTCCCATGTGTCAACAAAAAAAAAAAAAAAGAGGGAACTTTATTCCACAACAGCTTTTTCTTAAAATTTCTACAGAAATAAGATTTTATTCTGCTATCTTTCCATGAGTTTGATTTATTTCAGATTAAATCTGCCACAGATATGACCATCCATTTGTTCATGAGTAAACTTAAGTGTGCATTCATCTACATTGACATTTTGTGTGTCAGGTGAAGTATGTATTTTTTGAAGCAAATCTCTGGTTGCCCTATCTTCCTGCTCTTTGGTTCATTTTGTGGAGCAGCCCCAAAAGACACAGTAAGAAATGTTCTACCTGAAATACAACAAAAAGCTGCACTCCAACCACTGATGGAGCCAGCATGGAACAAACCTTCCAGAGCACACAGAGGGAGAAGGTTACATCCTCCCCATAAGCTGGTTTGCACTGCAGAGCTTTTCCTGTTGGAATCCTGATGCTTGCTAACATAGACCTAGCCTAAGTCACAGAGTGATTACAATGCTGGTTTTGTTACCCCATGTTTATAATACCTCAATTATTTCATTAGATTTGAATAAATTTCTGCATCCAGAGAATGCTGCAGGACTGGATCCTGACTGCTTGATCATATCATGAAAAATTCCAGATAAAAAGGAAGATTCTTAAATTTGCAAAATATACCATTTCTAATTAAATAACTAGAGTTAAAGAACGAAGAAAGGTGGCATATTATGAACACAAATTAAAACATTATTTTTAAGACTTTCCCATAATTTCCTTTTCACAGCTGAAGAGGAGGAAATCTTGCAGCTTTAGGCTGCAGTGGGATTCTTAGGTGTTACTCTTAGAAAGCATTAATAGAAAATGAGAGGAGTTGTGCCAATGACTGCAGTTCTGAAATGCTTGGTAAATATGCTCAGTGTTTTCATCTTGTGGAAGGTGTAAGGATTAAGAAAAGAGTGAGAAGAACAAAAGAAGGAACTCTGCAAATTTTTCCCCTTACTGGTTTGTGTTCTGTGGTGGAAAACAATAGTTGTATCTCAACAATGGTGTCATGTTTGGCAAAGAGTGATTTCCTTGTAGCTTATTTGCAATAAAGCATGAAATCAACACATTTTCCAGTGTCTTGCTACTAATTTGTATCCATTTTCCAAGAATGTATGGCGATAAGCAGATGAACATATTTAAATACTCCTACCTGCAAATAGGATGTTCCCTCATGCAGCTTGGGCAGATGTTCTCATATCTAAAACTGCTGAAGGAATGAAACTTCAGCTTGTCCATTTAGGTGACCATGGCTAAGGGAGGACTTTTGGTTAGAACAGGCAAGTTGCCAGTACACTGGACATTTTAGTGCAACGAGTGCAGTAGCTTTAAACTTGGTTTTGCAAGTGCTGTGCTCTCACATTCAGTAGTATCTGCTAAGTTTGCAGTCTCAAATGTGCCGGGCTTAGAAGCACAAAGTCTGCCCGAGCAAAATTGGGTCAGACTGTGGGAGGGAGAGGATTATTTGGATTTGCATGTAATATGAAAAAGGACTGTTTATTTTCTTTCACTTTATTTTCCTTTTTTTACCCATAAGTAATTCCAATTTTCTATATTATTGTCTGAAGACAACATCGAATGGATGGCCTTGATGTTTTTAGTGTGAAGAAGAAAATTATCAACTGACAAGAAAAGGATTATTAATGAAATTCCTTTGCCATCTTTCCAACTTGAGCTGAAGCCAAGAGCCTTATTAAAAACTGAAAACCATCAGAAAGAGCTATGATTAGTTGCCACACACTTGATGTTGCACAGTGTCTTCTAGTCAACCTGCTGGCTTTGCATGATACTCTGCAAGAAAAAAATAAGCAAGGATGAAAGAAACATGAATATTTTTTAAGGGACTCCTCCTTTACATGTTTGATAGAAGCAATGTAATGCAGACTTTCTTTTCCTTTTTCTCCCCTTAATTTGCTTCTTACAAGGTTTTTATTGTTTCCTCCCTTTATTCTAGGCAATTTTTATTCTGCTTAGTTTTGTTTCTCAAAGTCAGGTTTAATAAAATAGCATAGAGCCAGTGTTTGTTTGCATGAATACACCAGACTGACCAATTAAAATCAACATCCAGGGCAAATTCGAAAGTAACAAAATATACAGCCTTAAAATTTGGCTTGATATTTATGATTATTTCAGAGAAGGTGATAATAGTGTAAAGCAGTGGTTGACTGGAAGAGCCTCATACACTAGTTTTCAAACTTCAGTTTGGTTGTGTGCTGGTTTCTTGCAGAATGTGAGACCAGAACAATCTTGTTCTTGTAGGGGACTCCAGGTAAGTGTATTTTTTCCATCTTTCCCATCTTTCCTTTCTATTTGTGTCCCTTTCTACTGCGATGCAAGGCACAAAGGCTAAGCAGCTGGCTGCCCTATTTTCCCTGCTTATACAGGGTACTTAGATGTTTGTAGTCGAGGCAAATATGAACATCTCCCTCAGACGATTCAGATTGCCTAGGATTTAATTGGTCCTCTGAAAACACCTGTGCCCCCAGGGCCCAGAGCCGCAGCCGACAGCAATTCTGTACCTCAAGTGGGAGATGTCTGGGTCAGAGTGTTTATAAAATGGTAGCTTTTTCTTTGGGTTCCCAGAGGCTTGGCTGTGAGCTGCCATTTGGTTAGCACAGCAAATGTGCATGTCATATGAAAGGCGGGGCCTATGTGGATTACTGTGTACTGCCCACTGTTTTCCTGATACGTTCATAAAAAGAGGTAGAAAAAGAAGAGGTTTGTTATATTTCAAGTCCGAATACTCTGAGTTAGTACAAACCTTTCTGGTTTTTCTTTTGACTAGAAGAAACCAGTGATAAAACTCTCATGTGCCATTTATTGCACATCTGGACAAAATAAAATAAAACTTAAAAAATTAGCCATTCTTCATAAACTTTAGATGAAGCTCTGCTTTAAGCAGGTTGCACGTATGTATTTCCAAAGGAGCATCTCTTTCCTTTGGCAGATTACCCCACAGTTCTCACCGTACTCCTGAAGCCTTGGAAGCTTCCTTCTTCTGCTGATGGGACCCCAAACCTGAGGGGCAGGTGGGTCTCACCCGCTGAGGTGGATGAGACTTCTGCAGTTGACTTCTAGACAGTGTCCATGCAATGGCCTTATAACTTTTTGTTCCCCTCAGACAGAAGAAGTTGGAGTACCAGCAATGGGAATCAGGTGTGACAATAAAGAGGCTGGGAGGAATTAGTAATTTTGAAAGGTATTTGGGTTGATAGTTTTTGTCTGAGATGAGCACGGATGGGAGGGGTCAAGTTAGTGGTGAATATTTTAAGAGAAGCTGCAGCCGGCTGGCTACCAATGGAGTTAGAAGATCCAGAAAAGCAGAGATGCAATTAGGAGAAGCAGGCTTGGGAACAACAAGGTTTACAGGGTCTGGCATTACTGACAGTGGTGAGGGTACTGGCAAACGGAGTCCTTTTCCTAACATCCAAAGAGCACGTGCTTGTCCTAGTCACACACAGAACAAGCCTCTCCTGTGTGTACTTTGACAGCAAAGTCTCAGGGCTCACACCTCTGCTGAAGATGCGGCAGCCGAACAAGTTACTGTGCACCAGCTGAGTTTCAATGACTCTGCTGTTGGTTCATGTAAATGCCACATCATACAATCTCATTTAGCAGGAAACAAGAGAGGTTTAAGCTGAAGGCTGTCACCTTGCTTTCCCAGTGCTCTGAGATGCGTGGATGGATCTCATCTGGCCAAGGAACTTGCTCCTGTGGTGGACTCCTCCTGCCATTACCACTGCCTTGACCCTGTAGCCTGGTTACATGCAGGGCTTGTGCTGGTGTAGGAGCTGTTTAGGGTGGTTTTTTGTTTTGGTTTTTTTTTTGGTTTTTTTTTTTTTGTTTTTTTTTTTGTTTTTTTTTTTGTTTTTTTTTTTGTTTTTTTTTTTGTTTTTTTTTTTGTTTTTTTTTTTTGGTTTTTTGTTTTTTTTTTGTGAGAATAAATATACTGGTACTGTTCCTAGTATTAAAGTATTAAGTTGATTTAAAGCTACGTTGTCTCAGTGTAGCGTAGTCTCTTCCTCAGCACAGGCATAAGCATATATGCTCCTAATGCCAATTTAGTGAACTCTCTGACAAGGCTTTATTATTTTAGGCACACCTGCATAATTAGAATGAGACAACTCTCGTGTGGTGATATGATTCCCATAGGCAACCTGTACCTACAGCATTTAACATGTCAATGGCTGTCACTTTTAATTATATTAATACTTCATTGCTGCGAATAAATTTTAAAAGTACCTGTGGTTGAAATCTACTGAACCAACTGGTTTGTTCAGCAAAGGAGATGGGCAAGCAAAACTATCACTTGTCAGAATCCCCTCTTCTATTTTGGGATGTTTTGCTTAGTTCTTTCAATAGCAAGTCAGAAGCATCAGATGCCTCCTGCTGCCTAGCACAGCCACATCAGACAGGTTTTGCCCTCTCTGTTTCCCTCATATTCTGTTCCTTTCAGAAGAGTGTATCCATTGTCTTAAAGTTATTACAGTGAAGAAAAACTGCTAGTTTTTTCAGACTCAGTCTAAAATCTACATGGAATAAACAGTCACATCTGTGTAATATTTTAACTTACAATATGAATTACACTGTATGCACTGGTATATTTGAAACAGCTACTTGATTGTCTGAGAAACATCTGCAATGCCATTTACAGCCAAAGAAACATGTTGTAGGATGTGAGTGGTTCTGGACTATTGTTGCTTCTTTGCAGTTGGCAGCCTGGGCTTTGTGAGACTACATGTGTGAGTTGCAGCAGTAGCTCAGCACCACAAGCAGCTTCTGGCTAACTATTACCTCATCATGAATCCATGTGGGCTATCGTTCCATTTCCTTCATTTTGTACATTTACAGTGAAGGAGTAGTGCACTTTGGATTGATCCGTGTAAGGTGGTTACTGGGAAACAATCTGAAGTGCAGAACTGAGAGCCCAGCAGCTGTGGTGTACCAGTTCCTGAAGAAGATGCTCTTATTTTCCATGATGGATGCTTTTGTTTGCTTTTAACACAGCTCACTTCTCATGGTCAGCTAAACCACACAAATGCATACTTAGTGCAAAAAAAAAATTGTCCCCATGGAAAGCTGTTGCAGAACAGATACTCTACAGTGGTAATTCATAGCTCTTTCCTGTGTACACAAGTCCTGTGGTGTAGATCATTGCTTTGTCTGCCCTTAATGTCCTCGTGTGAGGTTTTTAAATTATATTATGTGGCCAAAAAAAGCTAATGCCAAGATCCATCTGAAATGTGTTACTTAATTAGGTATGGCTTTAGGCATTTGATTGACTCTAGTTTCCACCTGTGGCTTGATTTCCTTTCTGACTCCAAATTTTAAAACATTTGGGTTTGTTTTTTAATTACCTTGTAAATTACCAGTGTTGGATAATAACATAATGTGGGAAGAGTGGTAAGAATTTCTTAGTTAAATTTTTACAAAATTCATCGGTCTGACCTTTAGATTTGTTGATATTGTAGTATTCCTAGGGAGATTTGTAATGCCTCCTGTCTCATCTCAGTTTGAGATGTGGGACTCTACTACACAGTTGCTGTGATTTCATGTAATTATTTCCATGCTGTACGGTGCTGCATTCTCTCACTTCATTAGCAGAGTTAAGCAAGAAACCAGAAGCATTTTTGCAATTATTTATTTCTTTTCCCAGGAAGTTTTTGTATTACTAAGCCAAACCAAGACGAAATAATGAAGAAGCATTTTGCCTGTGTGAGTGGAGAGCACAGCAGTTGGGCTGCTGTTGGCATTACAGTGATCATACTCTGATTACAGAAACACTGTGTAATGTCTGGGGAGCAGGGAGAACTGAGAATTCAGGGGACTACATAAGCAACTCTCCTTTATCTGTAGCACTCACCTGCCTTTGCAGAGCATGTATTCATTAATATCTGCAATGTCCAGGCCTTGGTATACTGACCTCCACTCAGACCAGCCTTAGCAGCTAAAGAATTCATTTCTCACTAAGTACAGGAAAGAGGCATGCAAATTTCAAGTGAGATCCTGCCAAGTTGTCTTAATAGTGACATGTGGCTGGGTCAGACACAGAAAGATGGAGTCAGATCTGGTTTTGTGCTTATTCAAAATAGACACAAGCAGTGGGCAGTCGGTAGCCACTCTAATTGAGCAGCTTCAGATTGCAAGGAGTATGAAAGGTGATAAAGAAGAGAAGGGTGTTTGAACCTCAGTTTTGGTTCAAATGTTTGAACCTCATTTCTCCACTAAGAGAGAGTATCTCTTAAGATTGTAACTGTCTTTGAAATCTACTTCAGTGCTGATGTCTTTAGGTACATACATAGTCTTCTGCTAATTCAAGCTTTAGTACTGCCTTAAACTTCAATTTTGCTTTTTCAAAGCACTATCAAATCAATTTGCCCATTTTTTCAGAATACAGCATCTCTTATTTTGAGAGAAGTTTATCATGGGAAAGAGTGAGGGACTAGGAATCAAGCCTGTGATGGCAATGGTGTTATAGGTTTCTTGCAATTGTGCAAAAAAAAAGAAAAGCTCCACGTCTTTTGCTTTCACGTAACATCCCCAGTATGTACTCAATCATTCTATCTGTATGGGTAAAGTGCTGTCATTTATTGTCACTGTTTTTCTTCAGGTGCTTTGCTGCATCCTCAGCCTTGCGCTGGCAGGTCAGCTCTGTGAGTCTAGTCCAGCATTTACATGTTGTGGGGTGTGAGTGGTGTTACTGCAAAAGGAACAGGAATGTTTTGGTAGGTGCTGCTTCAAGGGATGTTTTAGCACTACAGCTTTCTCGGAAAGATAGTGACTTAACAGTGACCAATTTGAAATATTCACATTTTGCAGAGGCAACACTCCCAACTGTTGAGAAGTTTCCCAAATCTCTGTTTATCACCATTTGCTCAGGTTCTTCTGATGCTCTTGCGCATATGCACAGCAGGCAAACTGCACATTGCTGCGTACAGCCGGTCTGCATTGCTCCATATCTGCTCTCTCCTGCCACTCCACACCTGTCCTGAATCAAGTTAAACAACTTCTGCCTCCTGCCCAAATGTTCAACAAGGCCATTTGTAAGCCAATGAAGCAAATAATAAGTCATATATTTAGGACATCACACCACCACCAGTGTGACAAGCAGCCATGAAATCACAAGCAGGAAGGCAACAATGATTCCCCCAAAATCAGCTTGAGAAGCTGTTCTTTTTCATCAGAACTGTTGGTAGTTTAAAAGCGTCCTTTACAATGTCTTTGGTAAGGGATTTTAATGTTCTAATCCATGTCATTTTACATATCTGTTGATTTTAAGTTTAATATTTAGTTGTCATTCATCCTAAAAATGCATTTACAAACTTCAGCATGGATCTAGCATATCTGCCATGAGATAAAGAAAATCAAAATCTCATTATTCAAGCCTTGAACCATACTTAAGCAGTTAATATCAAAGACTTACGTTACTACCTTTATTCCCCTGGTTCACTTCCCTCTGAATAAACTCAACATCCTCTTAATGGAGGCACTAATCTTCATGACAAAAGCTCTGACTGCTGATCTAATGGCAGCAAATAAATCAGTCACTAGAAAGCAATGAGCATAATTAGATTCCTGGAGGAGATGTCAATATCTGGAACCATCTTGAGGGAAGTCACCATTCATCTCTGGAATTCTTTGGCCACTGCTTGCCATTCCATTCTTGGGACTAGCACATCCTGAGTGGACCTTCTCAAGGAGATGGCCATACAGAAACAGCTGCTTTCATGGTCCCCCTTCCCCATATGTAATGTCACAATGGCATAGAATCAGAGAATCACTGAATGGTTTGGGCTGGAAGGGACCTTAAGGACCTTATTGACCCCCCCCCTGCCATGGATAGGGACACTTTCCATTAGACCATGTTGCTCAAAGCCCCATCTTCCAACTCTTCCAGGTCATCCACCAAGGTAAGGGCCAATATGGCTGAAGAACAGTTCAGTATTTGTGTCTGTCAGAAAGATGGTGCACGGTATTTTGAATAAGGCGCCCAGAACATTAGCAGCAAATTTACTCTGGAGCACTGAACATGGAAAAAAGGGTACATTGTTAGTTTGACCCCAATCCTTAGTATTCTGATAGGTTGTAAAACATGTCGCATAGGGCAGACAAAAGGTATTTCATTCCAGAATAGCACACAGGCTACGAATTCTTTGCAGTTATGTGGGGAAACCCAAACATCACCATTCTGAAGGGGGAGGAACAGGCTACAGCAATCTGCTGTTAAAGCACAACAGTTTAGGATCCCTTTAGCCATGAAACTCGTGGAAGAGTCAAGAGCAGGACGGCGAAAGGATGGCTGACTCCCTGCGAGAGCAAGACACCAATCACACCATGCACAACCAGGTGTTTCCAGAGGTCCCCTGTGGCTCCCCATCACGTCCTCGTAGGCGCCCGCCCAGGCAGTGTGGGCACGGCCACTCCACCTGCTGGGGACTGACAGGGCTGGGTGCAGCCAGCAGCATGACTCCCAGGCTGGAGTGCCATCTACTGCATCACCACCACTGCTACCCATGGCAGTTTGGCGATTTAGCCACAGAATTTGGAATAAAAGCAGAAACACCTGAGATATTTAAATTATGTCTTATACCTAACCACATGTTTACATGCTTAAACCTAGCAATTATGTCCTCTGCTGCCCCTGAAGGAGTAAAATCAGCTGAAGTCAACAACCCATTCAAAAAAAGGTAGATTTAACTAGGTTATTTTCTAAATTGAGGGGATAGCATACATTTTCTAAGCAGTGATGTGCAGAATACTGACAGACATGCCGCCTGTACATCTATGACTGTTTAGAGAAACAACAGAATTTCAATGGGAAGCACACAAATTCTGCTATTTATCTAAGAACTACCAGGTATTATTCCGTAGAAGCAGAAGTTTTAAGCACCTCCACCTGGATGATTAATACAATGATTATTAACACTGTCAGGACACAAGCATTTCTCAGGTGACTGGAAGCGTGCTGCCTGCACACTGTTTCACCTGGCTTTTGTTCAACAGAAATGTTGTGTCCTGTCCAGGCTTCTTGTGGCTCTTGGTGATTGAAAGAGTAAATAGGTTTTCAGTTCTTCACCTTCCCAATACGTTTAGTTCAAAGAGTATTTGGTGGTTCTGGGAAAACCAAAGTCACAACTGGTTGCCTGCCTTTTGATCGGTAATTTAAAAGTTGGGGTAAAGAAGTTCGAGCAGCTTTTGAGTTGCAGAGAGTGGAAGAAAAAAATACATTTAGCAGCCTTCTGTTGTCCAGCTTGTGTGAACGTATTGGCTCCTGTATAGTAGCCTCCATAACTCTATTTATCTTGACTGGTGACATTCTCTTGGCATCTTTTGAAACAGGTTGACCACAAAAATGAGAGATATTTTTAGCTTGCTGACCATAGCATGCACACACTAAGGAGAAATTGTTATTGCCTATGGGACAGCAAAAGACAATACAAATCAATATTGTAGTAGTAAGTGTTATTGTTCTCTGTAGCTGAGAGCTGCTTTTATATATTTCTCAGTATTTTCCTGTTTGTGTTTAACTGTAGTTATCTAGTTTAAACTAGCTTTTGGTTGTCATTAAGGGAAAAGAAGATCTGACTTTCTAACATCATTTACAGAATACTTGAAAATTTGCAACTTAGTCTATTAGGGCAGACATCACTGAGAATTATACTGAAAAACAAAATTTGTAATTCCTAATTTCCTAAGGAAGCAAGTATTCTTTATTCACTTTTACATACATCTCAGACGCATCTTTGTAGTATTTCTTGCCTTAAATTTCCTCATCCAGAGAATTGCACTGACCTATTTCTTTGTCAGATTTTACATTGCAGTGAGAGAAATGGGGGAGTTGCCAAATAAAAAATCCTGAATTCAGAGAAATGCCTTTACTAGTAAATCGACCAAGCTGTGACTTGTCAAAATCAAGAAATATTTAGCAATAACACCCAAAACTGCAGTTTAATCAGCTGCAATAGATGGAACCATAGAAAATAATCAGAAATGCTGCTCAGTAACAGACAGTGATGTTCCTGCAACAACTGCAGAATGTCTATGGCAACAATGTGAGATGCTGTTTCTTCCATGAATCTCTGATTTTACTGCCTTCACAGGAGATATGACTTAGTACAACTGTTGGAGTATCGAGTTTAAAGATTCAGCATATAAGATGATTGCTTTCTTTGCCCTGGTGAAAATTTTCTCCTTTCTACTTTTACAGGTGTATGTCTGGGTTTTTCTTTTCAATTAATCAAATAAATGAAAATTAACTGAAATCCCAAACTGCAACTCTGTTCATATGATTAAAAATTAATTAATAAAATGACTACTACTTTGTTATACAAAGAAAACTCCTTTATGTATCTATGATTTCAGCAATACAAGCTTTTCTGAAACATTAAGACATGCTTTTCTGCAGGGTTTTTTGGTTTCAGGTCAATAATTTCAAATGATGGTGAACAATCCGCTGAACACAAAGTCCTGAATTACAGTAGGGTCTGGTAGAATCATTAGACCTCACCCAATTTTCTGTAACAGCTCCTTTCCTGTGGCAATGTAGGACTGGTGTGCAACTCTATGTGCAAAACTGATTCAGTACCTGGAAAAATTATGGAGAATGTCATGCCTTTTCCCTGAGTACCAACTCGAGATATAGCATGAATCAGCAACATGTCCTTTCATGGCTTCTCCTGTTTCCTGCTTTTAATTATGTACCTCTCTTGCAATAGAGTTGCTGCTGCAGTTCCCTCCAGCTTGTCTCCCTCTGCCTTGGCTGCAGTGCTGGTGGGTTGAGCTGGTGTCCTCAGCACACATCTTCAGCTGGACTTACCAGTACTCCTGTAACATCACGATTTATTTGCACTAACCCAGCAGATGGGTATAGATTCATATATATATATATATATACACAGATATAGATACTTAGGTAGATAGAGATATATAGATATAGATGTAAATATATAGATAGATATAGATGTGTGTTGTTGTGTGTGTATGTATTTTATTCCTGGTTTCTGAGAGGTGATTTTGCTCATTTTGTTCCAGGAGTAGGCAGAGACAGTAGCATTTTCTTCTGTTGTTTTGAATGTGAATAACGGTGTTGTGCCTAAAAGAACAGTTTGTTCAAACAAGCACAAAAATTTTCTCATTTCAGATAGGAGCCCAGCTGGGGCTGTCTTCTGCAGCCTACAGCAACATCTCCAACAGCAAACACAGTGACTCTCCCTTTTCCCCTGACAGACCACTCAAGAAATAAGCCTTACTGGGAGAGAGATCAACAGTCATTCTGCATTGCAAGGATGTGAACAGCATTGCCAGAGTGATTTGTTATCAATCTCTAAATATCTGCCTTCTATACAGTACCCTTAAATGATCCTTAGCTGAGGTTTTTTAAACTCTTGTTTTTCCTGAGTTTTGCAAGGGAAACCTGCTCAGTCCACATAGCTTTTAACCAAATTTGGATCAAAATGCTTTATTGATTTGCCAACAATATGGAATTAAGCACCAATCAGTGAAGTGTTGCATTCAAGTAGTAATGCAACAAGTAAACTCCCAGACTAGGCACATTAATGTTAATTAACACCGGCAAATTTATAAACACTCCCTGCAACAAATGCAAGAGATTTCTGAAATGCTACAAGCCTGCCCTGACTACACATGCACATTGTTTTAATGCTTGTGAGCGTCAACTCAGAAACAGATTCAGAAAAATAAAACCCTGTTTCCACTTGAAACCTTTTTGATTTGTCTTCTTGAAAGTGGTTTTTTTACCTGACAAACCCCTGGCATTTCATGCAAATAATGGTGTCATTTTTATTCAACTAATTGTGAGTTCAGGGAAGAGAACAGAAAAAAATCTTTACTGTGAGATTTGTGAGGCACTGGAATAGAATGCTCCAGGAAGTTGTGGATGCTCCATCCCTGGAAGCATTTAAGGCCAGGTTGGATGGAGCTCTGAGCAACTTGGTCTAGTGGAAGGTGTCCCTGTCTAGAGTGGGGAAATTGAAACTAGGTGATGTTTAAGGTTTGCAACCCAGGCCATTCTATGATTCTATGAATAAAATAGAATACTTATGCAGTGTTAAGCCCAGAATTATGCACAACAAACTCTGATGTAGAACGGGAAGGGTCCATCCAGGACAGCATCTGTCTGCATTGCACATCCCAGGCCCATCCAGGAGACAGGGGCAGAGATGGACACAAAAGGGGAAAGGTGGGCTCTAGAAGAATGTGATAAGAATTAGTGGCTTCCTTAAAAAAAGAAAGAGACTACTCCTGGTTGAAATAATTTTATCTAGAAATAATTGAGAAGAAAAAATAATTGCCACCATCTTCTTTTCATTATGATTTCGCAGAACAGACATGTGCCTTTAAATGTGTGAACAAATATTCTCAGTTCTAGAATTTAAAATACCTTCAAGCTGAGAATAATGCAATTTGCTCATCTTCCATCCAAAGAGACATAATTCATCTTTGCTCTGGATGGGTGATGGTGCTCCACTTACAATTGTGTGATGCTGCATTGCATTCAGTCTCCACATCCTATCTTGTGATACATCGATCACTGGGAGAGTTTTTAATTCCTAGAGAAGTAAGAAGGAAGGTCAGCAGAACTGCACCTTGGACTTCTGGAGGGCAGACTTCAGCCTGTTTAGGAGACTGATTAACATTGTCCCTTGGGAGGCACTCCTGAGGAGCAGAGGAGCCCAAGAAGGCTGGTCATTCTTCATTGGGGAAATCTTAAAGGCAGAGGAGCAGGCTGTCCCCATATGCAAAAGATGAACTAGTGGGGAAAACCAGCCTGGATGAACAGACAGCTTTGGCTGGAGCTCAGTCTGAGATACTTAATGCCTTCTTTGCTGCAGTCTTTAATGCTAAGTCCAGCTGTTCTTGGAGTATCTGGCCTCTTGAACTGGAAGATGGACAGGTCGTGGAATGAAGCTGCTATAATCCAAGGGGAAATGGTCGTCAACCTGCTACACCACTTAGACACACCCGAGTCTGTGGGGCCAGATGAGATCCATCCAAGGGTACAGAAGGAGCTGATGAAAATGCTCAGCAAGCCACTATCCACCATTTAACAGCAGCCCTTGCTAACCTGGGAGGTCCGACTTGACTGGAAGTCAGCAAATGTGGCCCCCATCTGCATGAGGGGCTGGAAGGATTTGGGGAACTACAGGACTGTCAGTCTAACCTTGGTGCTGGGGAAGGTTAGTGAGCAGCTCATCTTGAGTGCCAGCAAGTGTAGGATAACCAGGGGATTAGGCCCAGCCAGCATGGGTCGACCAACCTGATCTCCTATGACCTGGTGACCCACTTAGTGAAGAAGGAAAGGCTGTAGATTTTGTCATCTGCACTTCAGCAAAGTCTTCGGCACCCTTTCTCACAGCATTCTCCTGGAGAAACCAGCTGCTCGTGGCTTGGACAGGTGCGCTGCTCACTGGGTGAAAACCTGGTTGTATAGCTGGTCCCAGAGCATGGGGATGAATGGTGCTACATCCAGTTGTTGGCCAGTCACAAGAGGCTCCAGAGGGCTTGGCTTTGGGACCAGTCCTGTTCCATAACTTAGCTGATGATCCAGATGAGGGGATCGAGTGCACTCTCAGTCAGTTCACAGATAACATTAAGGTGAGCAGGAGTGTTGATGTGCAGGAGGGTAGGAAGGCTCTGCAGGAAAATCTGGACAGGCTGGATCGATGTGCCAAGGCCCATGGTCTGAGGTTCAACAAGGCAGAATGCTGGGTCCTGCGTTTGGGTCACAACAACCCCAGGCAGTGCTACAGGCTGGGGCAGAGAGGCTGGAAAGCTGCCCAGAGGAAAAGGACCTGGGGGTGCTGGTTGACAGCAGCTGAACATGGGCCCAGCATGTGCCCAGGTGGCCAAGAAGGCCAATGGCAGCCTGGCTTGGATCAAGGATAATGTGGCCAGCAGAACCAGGGCAGTGATTGTCACTCTGTACTGGGCACTGGTGAGGCCTCACCTCAAATCTTGTGTCCAGTTTTGGGCCCCTCATGACAAGAAAGACATTGAGGTGCTGGAGTGGGTCGAGAGAAGGGCAACAGACCTGGGGAAGGGTCTGGAGAGTGAGTCCTATGTGGAGTGTCTGAGGGAGCTGGGGGTGTTCAGCCTGGAGAAGAGGAGGCTCAGAGGGGATCTTGTCACTGTCTACAGCTGCCTGAAAGGAGGTTGTAGCTAGGTTGAGGTCAGTCTCTTTTGCCAAACAAATGACAGGACGAGAGGAAATGGCCTCAAGTTGCACCAGAGGAACTTTAAATTGGATATTAGGAAATTTTTTTGCTGAAAGGCTTGTCAGTCATTGGAACAGGCTACCCATGGGAAGTAGTAGATTCACCATCCCTAGAGGTATTTAAAAGACGTGTATATGTGACACTTAGGGACATAGTTTAGCAATGGACTTGGCAGTGCTGGGTTAAAGTTTGGACTCAATGACCTCAAAGGTCTTTTCCTAGATGATTCTTTGATTCTAAGTTTCTTTAACATGCTTTTTGTTTATAATGACAGAACTTCCTGATTGTTGATCCTGCTTACAGAAACTCAGGCAACAAGGCCCAGTACTTTTCAACAATGATTTTGGAGCAAAACTACATACACATTTCAAATTGGTACTCTGTGCAGAGCAATGCACCTGGATAACATTTCTGGGAAGGAGGAATCGTATATAGAAGCCAATGATGCCTCCTCTGGTCTAAGCAAATCTGAGAGATTTGTACATTCAATCAAGGAAAAAAAAAGAAACCAAACTGACATCCCATACCCAGAAGGGTGACCTTTTCACCAGATTAAAATATTTTTGCAGACACTGCATGCAAATACTTGACCATTTACTTTATCTAGTAAGAAAATCCATCACAAAAGGTTATTGCATTCTCAAACACCATACCATCAATGCCAGCATCTTTAGACAATATGAGCGTCCATCTGGCAGGTGCCATCTGGAGCCCTGGGAATCGTATCCAATTCTCTCACCAAGTTAAAAAATGCTACTGCACTCTACAAGGAAGAAAAGCGCCATTTCTACTTGCATTGGACTGGAACAAGTGTTTCAATTTTGCTTGGCATAATTTATTAGTTTTTCTACATTAAACCACCTATCATTTATTTGAAATCAGAGCCCAGAATGCTTTCATAGGAGTCCCTGACAGGGATTTTGGGACATGGAAGTTTTTAATTTAAACTTCAAAAGGGTGTGGTATTACCCAAACTGATGGCTGGGATTGTGCCAACAAGAGGGAGCAGGAATGAAGCACAAAGCCTCTGCAACTCTTTCCTGGTCCTGCTGAGATGAAGGTACTACCAAACACTTTTACCTGCACTGCTGCATGCCCTCAAGTGTTGTCACAGCTAAAGGCTAGGAGAACAGGAAAACACTGTCAGGTGGAAACTGCCTGTGAAAGTATATATCAGAGTCAGGTAAACCCCGCAAGAGCTGGTCTGGATATTCACTCTGCAAAACAAAGCATAACTCCTTGAGCTGGTAGAGATATAGCTTTATAAAGCTAGACGGAAAAACATGGTTCTGTTTGATCCTGTGACATTTTGTTCCAGGAACCACACAGCCCTACTTCCATGGTATTGCACTTCAGCTTCTAAGGTGCAGTAGGTGCAGCAACTTATCATTTCAGGAGAGGCAGCTCAGAAACCAATCTAGGGGCATCTGGCTTGGCTACTAGCCCAAGTTTAGAAGCCTCTGGCAGCAGAGTAGACATGTCTTAACATAAGCAGCTAAATTAAAGAGTTGAATAGAAGGTGGCATTTTAAGAAGACATATTAAACAGAAAGAGAAGGACACCAACGACAAGGAAAATGCTGAGAATGTTGGAGAAAGGTCTTAGAATAGGAAAGGAGTACAATCTTTTATACTGCAAGAGCCCAATTCAGGTAAGCAAGTAAGGTAATTTGCAGTTAAAGGAAAAATGTAGTTCTAGTTACATTTCAAGTTATGACAACGTATGTTGAGTCCTAAATGTACTATAATCTACTGCTAAGAAACTGTTAAACCGTTTTAAGGAGAACTGCACCATAAATCTAGAATTACCACAAAGCATGTAGAATCCATTTGTGCTGAACTGATTAAAATCACTTGCAATGCTAATAGGTTTTTTTCGAGGTACTGTATTTGTTTTATTCAATTTAACAGCAGTTACTCTGCCTAATTTGCAATTAATACAATACTAATTAACAAAGTAGGAGTTTTATTCTTTCCTAGCAAAGAAGTAGGAACCAGGCTATAAGAGGATGATGTCATAACTAATCATGATTTCAATTTTATATAACCTAGCACTACCCAGTTACGTTTAACCTGAGTATTTTCTTCAGCCAGAGTGAGAAGCATTGAAGCAAGCACAACTGGGATTTTTGTGGTTAGTATTTTGGGTTTTTTTTCAGGACAGCAGCATTAACACAGAGCAATCACAAAATGACAGCCTGAAACCCATTTGGTTTGGTATAAGAAAGGAGACAATGACGAGAAACCTCCGCACAACTCAACTAACTACAGAAGATATCTCATTTATTTAATCAGTTAATTTTAAATTAATAACATTTGTTAACTTTTTGCCTATGTATGCAGCACATTCAGCATAACTTTACATAACTTGTAACTTTTAAGTGTTGCATTTTATTACTAGCAAAATTCAGTTTGACACAATGTGAGGAGAAAAAAAAGGAAATAAATACCAGTCAGCATATTTACCATCAAAATATAAGAAAATCAGCAATCTAAAGAACTGTCTAACAAGCTGCAAAGTTGTTTAAAAGTGAATACAGTGTATTTTTATTAAGTCAGAAGGAAGAACGAAATATAATGTAAAAAGCTGTATCTAGTTACAAATCTGTATTTTAAGGGTTACAAATGGAGGAGAACCAACTTCTCAACAAAAATCTTTGTCTACCACATACAATAACCAATAATTAAAAACAACTGTTTAACCTGTATCGCTTCAAATCAGCAACTTCACACAGACTTGATATCCACACTTGAAACGAGTTACAGAAACTGCAAAATTTCAGGCAGTAAAATGCAACTTGTACAGTTAACAGTTTTAAGACTCTTTACAAAGCACTCCATACTGAAGAAACTGGCAGGAGAACAGAAGCTGCTTTGGAATTCCTCTTTAGCCCATGTGTTTTACTGGATAAAAAAGCAAGGATTTCAGAGTCCTATGTACTAGATGTATAAATATTTTTATTATAGGCCTCTCAAAAATTAAGCCATGAACTCTGTAGAAGGCTTAAACATGTGACAAAGTCGAGGTGATTTGTCTAAGGAACAGGCAAGTGAGGTTAGTTAAGTGCCGAAATTATCATTATCTGGTGCAAGGGAGCCCCACGTTAACAGGGATATCAGATTTTTCCAAGAACCACAAAGAGATAGAGACTGAATTCTGCCCAAGACCAGTAATAAAAAAAAACTTTAGGAAAAAGTTCATATAGCAAGTTTAGCCACTGCTGTTAAACCATAAGTAGGTGTTCTACAGTGACAAGTTTTGTTTCACAATATAAATGGCTTTTGAAGCTATTGAAAGGACAAATATAGCAATGATTTGTGAAACGGTATCAAAAGAACATCAAGCACAGACTGGATTTCTTCCTTCACTCTTCAGGCTATGCACACTATATGAGGGCTTCCAGGAATACCCATGATTTTTTAATCTTCTGAAAAAACATACCCAGGTAATCCCAACTGTTTCACCTTTGAGAAGGGCCATGAAGATGATCAGAGGGTTGTAGCACCTCTCCTGTGAAGACAGACTGAGAGAGTTGGGATTGTTAAGCCTGGAGAAGAGAAGGCTCCAGTGAGACCTTAAAGAACCTTCCAGGACCTAAAGGAGGCTTACAAGGCTGGAGAGGAATTACAAAGGCATGTTGTGACAGGACAAGGGGAAATGGCTTCAAACTGAGAGTAAGGCTAGGTTAGATATTATAGGAAGAAATTTTTTACTCTGAGGGGGTGAGGCACTGGAACAGGTTGCCCAGAGAAGTTGTTGACGAGCCATCCCTGGAAGTGTTCATGGCCAGGTTGGATGGGGCTCTCAGCAACCTGGTCTAGTGAAAGGTGTCCCTCCCTATGGCAGGCAGGTTGGAACTGGATGATCTTCAAGGTCCCTTTCAACCCAAACCATTCTATGACTCTATTGACACTGACTATGTACTACGGGATTATATTTTTTAGTCAAAACTCTAAATTAAGGATAATTCTGAAATAATCTTGGCCATTAACATATAAACACAGCTTAAGGCAAACTATACTATGGTAGTCAAAACACAAAGAAAAGATGGTGTGCAGATAAAAGCAAGTGAAAAGATGAATGGCAACTTCACTCTTCCTGAGTTCCCCACCCTTTACTTCTGCCCTTCTGAAGGTATTCTCCAAGCAGCTGATTATAGGACTAATTTTAAAATTCAATCTGAAATAGAAAGGAAGTATTTTGTTCCAAGTATATGACTTAAGTATCTTCATTTAAATATTCCACTTTAAAGGCTGAGCTATGTAAGTATTCTTCAGGTGATGGCCTGAAGAATAATTCCATCTGAACCAGCCCTAAGCACACTATAGCCTCTTATTAAGACCTGACATGTCAAATATTTCCTAGTATGCCTGCTGAGGCTATTTGGCCTTGTGACCAACTGCTGTACTTAAGTTGTGTGGTTGCCATCTATGACTCACAGGACTACCCAAAAACACATTAATTTTACAGGCCCTTCCTGACTGAAAAAAACCCGTATCTCAGGCAGTATTCACAAAAAACCCCAACTAATAATCAAAGCCTGGTACTTGTCTGGTATTGTGATAAGAGTAGCAGTGGGGTAATATTAATAATCAACCTACCCCCCCAAAGAAACAACTTACAGTTCAATATATTACAAATTGAGTTTAACATATCAAAAGTTGAGAAATACCCCGCTTCAAAAGAGTCACAGCCTATCAGTATAAAGGAAGAATATAAAACTATTTTATTGACCACTGTTCACCAGTATTTACAATAAAGTAAACAATATACAGTCTGATAACATTCAAATTACTACAAAGTTAGTTTTCACCTGGTCTTCTTAAGACCAAGTGATCCCAAATACTAAAAAGAATGACCCTACAGGTTTAAAGGGCTAGGTTTGGGTAAAGAAGATACATGCACATCAATAGTATAGAAGACTACAAAACATCTGTGAGTTTGTTTAGACATTCATTATGATTCTGTAATAACTATGGAAGTTCATCAATGTTTTATAAAAGCTTTTACCTAATATGGAGGAAGTAGTAGTATCAAATGCTCTCTTGTGATAAATGAAACAAGTTGCAGAAAGCTTTTATTTACTTGCTGCTGATGCAAAACATACTACTTCCAAAAAATATCAAATTTAAAACTTGTTAGAATGTATGCTTCTCACATTGCTAATAAATCAAATTTTGGGTTTTAATATTCTTATATATAAAAAAAGCAATGCAAACAATTATTGTGCTTCATCTTCTGGGCATGAATGCCAAGTTAGCCGTTCTTCATAAAAAGCGATTACGATCTGAGGACACTTCACGTTAGCTTCTTTGGCCAGCACCAGATCTGCCTCATCAGAGTCTTTCCTGATGTAGAAGAGAGCAGGATTTAAGAAAATTAATAACCATTATTTCAAAACATTATCAGCTCTTGATAAGTCCTAAGTTCTGAAAAGAATGTCGGCTAGAAATCAGTTTCCAGTACACCTTTCACTAAAGCTACCAAGACTTTCCATACTAATGGTAATGACGATGTACACAGCCCCATTGTTCTTCCCTTCCCATGTTTTTTTCTGTTTGAAAGGAAAATACTACTCAATAGGAACCAGTTATAAAGTTACATACTGCAGTATGTAATGAAAGAAGTAAAACTTAGTTAATTTTGTCTTTTAAAGACTAATCAGAACTTCAAAGTAAGACTTAAAAATCAATAGGACCAATCTTAAGAGCTGGTACTTACGTGCAAATTATATTTACTGTTTGTGCAAGTAACTTCCTGTATTTCATACTGTTATTCTTGATGCTTCTTGGGGTAACAAACAAGCCTGCCAGTCTGACATGCTTCAGATTCCATTTTAAAATGTATGCTGCCTTTACAAGTCAGCTTTGTGCACACAAACTTTCATCTATGTTTGTTGCCTAAGACCAATTATGAAAAACTAATCAACTGCAACAGAACTAAACAAAAAAAAGGTCCTCTGTGTTTGATTTTGCCAACTATCACTATAGAAAATCAAACACTCATGATCTTTGTTCTGCAACTTTTCTAAATTTCACATAAAATTTATGGAGAATTGGAGAAGGCAGAAGGGAGACCATCTCCCACAGCACTAATTTTCAGCAGTCTAGGCACATCCCAAGACAAATCATGTCTCAGGAGATCACTCAGTTTGACTCCATTTTGAAAACCTGCCCTTCTCAAAGGCTGTGGAAAGCCATCCTTCTTATCCCATCATCTTAAGAAATCTGACTCCCAGCAAATGTCAATTCAATCTCTTGATTTCTCAACACTGGGAAGAAGTACTAATTTTATCCCATTTGTTCACAAGGCAAGAAATCCTTCTCCCAACACTGTAGCTAATGAAGCTGGTCCCCATCTACCCCACCAACAACACAAAGTCCCCACATCACTCTCCCCTCTAACTAGCCCCTAATGTCAAGCCTCTCCAAACTGTTTATTCTTCATCTCCACCTCTGCTTTCTCCCCTAGTTGCTTCCAATTCCACTTTGTTGCATGCAGAACAGCTGGCTATCCAGCAGCTGGCTTCTGCTTACTGAAACATGTAAAGCTGGATTTCTGCCAGCCATTCCCTCTCCAAGAGCATTACCAAGATCCAGTTTTTCCATACAAATGCCAATTTCCCTCTATTTTATCAGAAATTACCTTTCAAAGTAAAACTGAACCAACAGAAATGAAAGGTATTTTGGGTTTTGAAGGAAGAGGGATTAAGTTCTAACTGAACATAAAAGGCTTGTTTTTCTAAGAATACAAGGTTAATAAGGAAATCATCAGCTTCTCTGCCTTACTCCCAAAATGAAGTTGTCTCTTTAGCCTATGCAGCTGCCTGCCCTCCCTTCATGGACAAGAACTGTGGATGTAAGACTTACCATTTCATGAGGAACATAAGCTCTCCACTGCTATCCGTAGCCCCAATTATCCGCTCAGGATCAAGACCCCTTGCAAACCCTCTTGGTTTATCAACCTATTAAGTTAGAAGATGGTTATCTAGTTTAAGACAAAATTCTGTTTTGGTACTAGATACACAAATTTTTGTACATACACGTATGTGTGTGTGTGTGTACCAGAATGAAAAAATATAGCCTTAAAAGCCATCAAATCTGTAATTACATATTATTGTCTGAAGATGACATGGATTTTTTCCATGACCAATCTTCAGGCCAAGTCATTTAGATGTAGGGTAATAATAAAGGATTTTATATCCATGTTTCCAGCATTTATTCTGAAAATACAGTAGATGAAACAAATGGTCTAAAGACATTTCAGTAGATAAACAAACCAGCATGGTCAGTAAAAATAATAAAAGCAGCAAAGTAAAAATGCACGCCTGGAAGTGGAAAAAACACATCCTCTTCAGCAAAACAACAGGCTTGGGTTGGCTAAACCAACAATGAAACTGCACCCCTGGGGAACACCTCAACTCTTTTTGGCTCGCTGACATCACACTGGTGACAAAAAATATCACAACTATTTCCTGTATTAGCTCCTTTACAGGTTCACAATATCCTTTTAGAGACAGTGGCCACTATTGTACCAGATGAAGCTGAACAACTGACTCTATACAGAAAGCAAAATATTCTTTGTATTATTCATGAACTATTCTTTCTGATGCCTTCCAACCTTTTTGACAGTAACCACATGCCCAACTGCTGTCTTCAGGACATGGAAATGGTTGGCAGTGTCAGTGGTTTCAAACTGCTAGTCCGAAAGTTTACGGAACAAAATGTGAACTACTGAACACATTACTATGTGTGCATTATTCTGTACTTATCAGCACTAAATGTGTCAAGTTCTTCACTCATTTAAACTGAAGGAGTAATCCAGACCTCTCAGGAAAGGTAGGCTTTCTTCATTCACCCTTTCTACTCCTTCTCCACCATCATGTCTGGTCCTAGTCTAAGTAACTGATTGGTTTTCACATTTTGCCATCTTGCCACTCACCAATTCAAAATCATATACTAAATATGAAAGTCAAACCAGAACTTCATCTTTGTTCCATTTACGGACCTTTTGCTCTAATATAAACCAATCACTTAACACCATTAATTAATAACTCTTAACCAGTCCTACTTCCAATTATTCAGTAAGTGTTATGGGACAATGTAAGAACTTTTAATCATGTCAGTCAATCATCCTTTACTTACTATTTGGACAGTCTCATTAATCACAATTAATGTATACCCTTTCCAAACCACAGATCCAGATGCTATGCAATTTTTACAGTTTTAAATCAGTGTTCAGTCTCATTCTCAAAGCCACACACAATTTTTGGGGGATGGAGAGGTAGAGAGAGGCAGGAAACAAAAGCTTAACATGCGAACGTATACTTACAGAATCACGCTTTTTCTTTGATTTACTATCATCAGATTCACTATCTGACAAAGATTTTCTTTTGGCACCATCTGTTTTTTCTTTACCAGCTTTCTGAGAGTTCAGAAAAGCTTCAATTAGCTCTGGACAATCTAAGTTCTCTTCAGGTTCCCATGTGTTGTCAGCACTGAAATATACACACATTTATGTAAAACTAGGTAAAGAAGAAAAATGTAAAACTAGCCCCATGGCTCCCCTTAATACAAGCACGTTAATTTTTGTCTCACTATACAAGGTAGGTTTGTTAAACCCAAAGGATGTTTATCTTGCCACCTTTAGTAGCCTTCATGTACTGCATTTGATGATTGAAAGAAGGACGCTCCACTAGTATTGAAAAACAATGTTCTTAACCTGAAGGTAACACAAAAAGCAGCTCTATTAACACCTGTGTTCTGAGTGGGGTATGACAGTTGAAACCGTCATAGCAATCCGCACCCTACCAAGACTTCCGTGTCCATTTAAACTGACTCGCTTCCCTGGTTCCTCTAAACACTGTCCATGAAAACCAACGATACGATATGAGCACTAAGACTTACAGAGAACAGAGTGTACACTACAGTCATTACAAACAGCCTAAGTAAAAAAAAAATACATATACATATATATATATAAGCTTTCAGATATGAAGAACACTCTAAAGTTGTCTCCAAGAACTGAACTCAACTATACCTGGAACTATCTGCTTCCTTCAGTTGACTGACTGCAGGAGGGAACAAAGGAGGGCAGAGCTGGGCACTGCATATGTTTCAGTGAGTATGCATTTTGTTAACTAAAATTTTAAGAAGTCCACGAATGTTCCCCACAACCACTACGCATCTCACACGCAAATACTGGCACAGCACTACCACACAAGCAGGATAGCTACAAATTATTTTCCATTACAAAAACATATTATTACAAGTTCAAATCAGACCCTCAAGTACTAAACACATTGCGTTTTGCGTTTATGCATGCCTCACTACACACATTTCAGGTGCCAGAGTGCCTAACGTTGAAATGCAGTCACTTTCGGAGGTATGCAACAACAATATCACTGCATACATAACCATTTATGCAGAAATTTTAGGTGGTTAATCTTCTTTCAGCTGGTCAAGTAAGCTGCCACAGAGTGTCACTGGAAGGACACTTAAACAATCAACTTCTTAAGTCTACTGTAAAGTTTTCACATACATATATAAGTCCTGGGAAAGACACTGAAAAATTCCTTTCAAGTATGCCTAATGAAGGCAACCACTCCGCAGGCAAATTCAGTTAATTTGAGAACAGTTCAGGAAAACTAATAATAAGCAAACTATCTGCTTCAGAGCTGCCTGCAGTTTAAATCCCTGCATGATTTCTTACTCAGAAGTACCATTCATTCTGCTACATATATGGTAACTATCAGTCTATCTTACTTTGATAGATATGACACAAGCTCTATCAGAGTGGTATAAGAAAAATCACTAAAAACTTGGTAAAAGTCCTCGAATATTTTATATAGCACAAACAATGAACTACATTATCTTTTAATTTATTTTCATACTCGACTGTCCCACTTGACTATGCATTTATGGATGTCCTTCCCTCAAGGTTCTTTCAAGTGGATGCTCATCATCCAATCTCCTCTTTGCACAGTTGTTTCAAATCTATGGTTAGTGATTTATCATTCTATCAGAAAAAGAAAAGGTAATGCCTTACTCTGTAAATCCTTTCCACTTCAAGTAGTATTCCACCTTTCCATTTACAACACGTCTGTCCAGCACTTTCTCCACAACAAATTCTTCAGGCTCTGCCTCTTCAACTTTTTTACCTTTGCCATTCTGCTTCTTTCCCATTTTGTGCTACAAAAGAAATTGAGAATGACATTATTCTTTTTTTTTTTCTTTACACAGTTACTTCACCGGCTTATTAATACTAAAGCCAGAAGCTCAGACTCCTTTTATGTTAGTGCATGTGGTCAGGTAACCTGAGCAAGACATGTTAATGTTTTGGGTTTTTTTCAGTTGCTTAATGAGATACCAAACACCAGTTTTTAAAAAGGTGAAAATTTTTTTGTCCACATACTCAGTGACTATACTCCCCTTAAAAATTTGATTCTCGGTGCTACATGCTCAAAACATCAGGAAGTTTCTAAAAGTTAACTCTATGCCTGTGAAAAGGCAGAGGGCAAGGCAGAAGTAAAGAGAATTAATAAGGGAACTGTGAAAATGCATAAAATAGAAAAGGGATGGTACTGAAAAAAAGGTGGTTTCTACCTTTTACAAAAAAAAAAATAAGGAGGAACTGAAAGCAAAGTTTATGATGTATTGCTACAATAAGCAAAATACTCAACAACCCCCAGCTATCCAACAGGACACATGCTAGGAGCATTCCATTTCTGCAGTCCCTTCTCATTCTTAGCTGTGCACCCATGTAACTTACAGAAAGACGTCACAAAGGTTGCATAAATTTAAGACTGCTACACTTAAGTACAGCACTTAACACATAAATGTAATTTTGCTAACTTACAAAACTTTTATAGTGTTTTAAAATTTACATTTGATACTTCAAGTAATATTCTTTAAGTTCTTAAAATAAATATTACATCCACATCATCCTCAAGGCATTCCCAGTTTAATAAGGCACAATTAAATAGAAGTAGAAGGACACATTTCAGAATTTCCTTGTTTGTAATCTTAAAAAGGTTGGAACAAACCTATCATGTTGTATCACATTTCTGGAGGATTGGCAGACCAAAAGCAGTTTGCTTGCCATTTTGGACTGCACCTCATAAGGAAATTGTCAAGTGGCAGCCATAAACTAAGTATTAAGCTCCTAAAACACAGAGTTATGCAGCAACCTAAATCAAAGTGGACAGAACTAATTCCTCACTAAAGCTCTTCCTTTATGACAGAAAACAGACAAGCAAATACCATGAAGCACCTCTATTTGCTTGATAGCCATTCTCTAGTGCTCTCTAATGTGGGTTAGTTTAAGAATATTGCAATTTTGAAATTCTCAAACTTTTAGACTTCGTAGAATTTTGTCTGGATGTGGTGAAAGGTAAAAAAAAAAGTATGTTAGACAGAACAAAAACTGTCTTCTTTTAGTGAAGACTGGAAGATGATTCTCTTGCCAAAGCCCTGTCTTTGTGCCTCTTATTTTTCATAATTAATTTTTCCCTCCCTCCCCAAGATACTTTACTCTTTATGGTTAGCAACCCATAAAGTGAAGGTTCAAACAACAAGAAGATAAAAAGTTTCTAGTTTCTCATTTAAACAGCAAGCTTCTGTATATATCTCACATGGCAGTCATTTTGATTTGAGAGCATAGAAGAGAGAACAGAGCATGTATTTCCAATTAGATTTTAAGTGCCTGCATATCCCAGGTGTATTTTGACCACAGCATTCATGTCTGAAAAGTGTAAACTTAAGCACATTGGCTTTTTTTGCCTCCACAGGAAAAAGAATGCAAGACTGATATTGAAGGGAAATACAACATGAAGATGTCCAAGGCTTCTATGAGGGCAGCTTCTTTCAAAAATGAAAGTGTGAAATAGAAAGGGGGAGATATGAGGAAAATAAACAAACAATAAAAGTAGCAGAGGGAAAAACAACAACACAGAGAAAGACAGACTCACTATACCATAGTAATAACATTATAATTACTGGTGATGAGGCAAGCAGGCTACAAGTGGGGAACATCTCCATCTGTATTCTCCGTTGGACTAAAATTCTTTGATTCAATGGAAGACTGTTTTCTGGTACTCTTTTCGGCTTCACTAATTCTTGTCACTTAAAGATCAATGTTTTGGATTTCTGTATCAAAGCAACAATTTGTTTTTTTACTTTCTAAGACTTAAGTATCTTAAGTATCTTCCATAGAGGAAAATTAATGTGATGGGGGGTCTGTATTTTTTTCTTGAGGTGCAGTAAGAAATAGCAAAATAAAGAATATGCTGCTTCTGTTTTAAATACTAGAGATTTAATTAGGTCTTGTGCATCAGCACTGCTCTTCAAACTCTTGAGCCTATTAAAATAACACTTGATTGCAGAGCCTGCAGAAATATTGGACAGGTTAAAAACCTGTACATTCTGAGATTATACATGCCCATGCAAATCTCAGCCCACAAGTGAACTGTGACACCTGACTGAGCTTAAAGCATACTAAATGTCCACTTGACCCTTCAAGCTCTCTTCTCTAGGGCTGCATGTTGTAAACTGTAACTTGGGCGTTAGTATGTTGAAGGCTCACGTATAGCTCATTTCTCTTTCTGCATTCAGAAGTCACATATGACAGATGCAGATCTATGGATAATCACTCCTTCTTTGAGGGGCTTTGAGTTACAACACTGACGTGACACCATGGTGTACAATTTTAACATACAAGAGGTAAGAAAATTGGAATTACAGCTCTAGAGCTACCCTATCCCTTAACACATTTTGGTTTTGCATGCAAATATATAACGAAGCAGAATTAGTTATGGTTCCCATGGGAACCATAACTGATTTTCCTGACCTGTGCAGCAAAATTCTCAACAACATCAAAAGATTAAAAATACTGCATTCATAAGATTTTTTCCCTCTCTCCAAAGCACCCCTCCCCAGGCTTGCTAACTCCTTCTCTTCTTCAAATTAGGGATAAGTGGACAACCAATTACTAACAGAAAGTTCAGACATTCACCTTGGTGAAATATTTTAAAACAGTACAACAGTACAGAGGAAGCACTCCATTGCATTTCTAAGCCAGGAGTTAATACAAGTTTTTAATATATTTTGAGCTGAGTGAACCAGTAATAATTTCTGTAAATTTAAGAACAGGCCTTTTGAGTGTATTATAAACCAGCTGTTCTGCTATTGAAGTTTTGAACTGTGCACATATATTTTTTGCTTACTTCCCCATCTCATCCTCAGATATATCTCACATTATACTTCTACAGTTCTGTCTTTCATGAAACTATGTATCAGTATTAGTTGAATTGTAACCAGCAACCAACTGCCCTTAGGAGTCCATATTTTAATGTCAAGCAAAGCCTTAGAGAACTTGAGATCCATGAATGCATCATTAAAATGGTCCAGGAGGGGTTGACATCTGATAATCTCTGCTCCTATGAAATTCAAAGAAACTGTTATTTGTTAAAAATCATTTCAAAAGGCATCTTAACTATGCCACATCATTTCTCAATAACGTAACTTTTCATCTGTAAAGACTGCCTTTTGTCAGGCAAATAGGTTTCTCCAAATACACTGGGAGAAATTAAACTAGTACATGATTTGGACTTTTTTTTTTACATGTATGATGAATTACATGGTATGCTGAAAGGAGGCTAAAAAAATCCTTAGTGTTTTCTATTGTAGGACAGATGAAATAGTGCAGAGTTCTTTCATACTTTTTTCCCAACAAGTTTCTCTTTAGAAATGGCAGATTTATTAAAACCAAAGACAATGTCCTTTCTAGTAGCCTTACATTCTGGATCTGAAATTTTGGTCAGAATAATGCTGGGGAGGGGAGATGTGGATGTATCTCTTAAATGGAGATGCCAAGTTATAAGTTTGAAGAAAAATATGTTGATTAAATCCTTATATACTTTAGGTGTGCATGAACTTACCAATGTAGTTTTATTGGAGGCCATTTTTATTGCAGACTTGCAGAGCTTTTACTAGAAAAATGCATGACAATTAAAAGGAAGTTTGCATTACTCAAAGAAAGGCATCCCAAGACAAGCATGGTCCTTGTTCCAACCCCCATGTATTCACTGCATACAACATTTCTTACACGGATTTAATCCAGAACAAAAAGTAGGTTACTACTTTGTCCGGCATAACCCAGTAATGCATCATTAGGCTAGCCAGGATAAATGATACTGACAAGTATATAGGGTTGAAAAAAGATTTTTCCCAAGGCCTTCAAAAGCATAGACATGTTTCTAGGGAAAAGGGGGAGGACCATCAGGGATGCTTATTTCCTTAAACCAAACAGAACAAGAGTTCAGATTCTAGCAGTTGAAGATATACCTAAGGTATATTAACTGCAAATCTGATGGGGAACAGATACATATTTGTGGTGTAATGAATCACCCATTATTCTTACATGGTACCAAATTCTTATAAACAGCAAATATTTATCTTAATGCAACTATAACGTTGCCTTCTGATTCTCAAGTTTGCAAGAGTTAAGGTCCTAGAGCAATATTAACTCAGCTAAGATGCACATACTACATATTTAACCTACGCAAATTACGTTGAACGCAATCCAACCCCTTTTCCATGTAATTTCTCATACCGACCAGCTCCATAGGCATGTATTGTCCCCGCCCCGCAGCGAGCTATAGAACTGCCAGAATTCCCCATATGCCGGGGTAAGGCAGAAAAGTCCTTTAAGGCCAGAAAGCCTCCCGGACTCAGCAATCCCGCCTAATGCTCCCCTGACACGGGAGGTGGATTTTGGCAGTCCCATTGGGCGGCGAGGTAGGCGAGGAGGGAGAAGGGCCGGGGCCAGGGCGCCAGTGCGGAGGGTGTTGCCTTGTGTCCCCCCGCTTGAGCGGTAGCGGAAAGGGGTAAAAAACGCCCCCAAAACCCCAATAACAAACCCCCCACCAGAAAACAGAGGCAGCCCTGCGGAGGCCTGCTGGGGGCGGCTGCGCCTCGGGCCTGCGGCGGGCGCACATGAGGCCGGCGGGGC
>VZTG01001230.1:740305-775685 GCA_013397845.1 Melanocharis versteri | reverse complement strand
TTTTTTTTTTAATTAATTAAACCTCGGAAGCGAGCCCGGGCTGGAGAAGGAGGGCGCTAACTCTACGCGGAGCTGAATTTCAAATTACGTAACAGCTCAGGCAGCCATTACCGGCCGGTTGTACGGTACTCTCGAGCAGGAATACGTAAACCATGAAGAATATGGTATGTGGAATGGGAGGATTCAGAGTTTGCTTTTAAGGAGGGAGACACGTTTGCTTGTGCAGACGGAGTGAATTTTTTCGGGGCTGGGAATTACAAGCAAGCTTGAGTCGTCCGCGCAAGCCCGGGCGCTGCTGCCGGGTCGCAACGCGGGGCCGATGCTGGATGTCTTTGCGCAGAGGAAGGTTCTGGAAGCGGCGGCTGGGGCTGGCGCGCAGCCGGGCGCGGCGGCGGAAGCTGCGGTCACCGTGCATGGCGGACAGCGCGTTCTGAAGCCCGTGGCCATGGCTGTTAGCCGCGCTGCTGCTGAGGTGTCGGAGGAGGAGGGGGACTCGGAGCTCCGCGGGCCGGGGCCAGTCTTGGCCCCGCGAGGCGCGGAGCGGCCGAGGCGGCGCTGCGGGTAATGGCGGTGGCGAGGGGGAGGGGTAAAATGGCGGCCTGGCCGAGACTCGCGGCTGCGGGAGGCAGTGGGGATCGCTCCGGGAGAGCGGGCAGGGCGGGGGGCCAGCTGTAGTCGTCTGGTATCCGCGGGGGCGAGAAGGAGTGTCGGAGAGGTCCTGGTACCGTGTGTGTAGGTGCACGCTAGAAGCGGTTTGCGGCGCTCTCCCTGGAGGAGGCGGCGGCTCCCGGGCGCCATTTTCCCCGCCCGGCTCGGGGCCGCGGTGTTCCCGCTGCCGCCACATGGCGGAGCCGGCGCGGCCGCTGCGTCCCGGCCGCCAGAGGCGGCGGGCGAGCAGCCGCTGAGGGATTGCAGAGCCCTGGAGTTCAGGGATCCCCCTCGCTTGTCTCCGTTAAACATTTTTGATACCCGGGTTCTTGATTCCGCAGTCAGCGTGGATTGTGTGTGCTATGTGCTTGCTCTTGTGATTAATTTTTCAGCAAAGGCTATGCGTTTTCTAGTCCTTTTAAGTTGTTTTAAGCCTGTGAAGGAAAGGTTAAATTGCACACGGATGAAGATCCTACAGAGGTTGTAAAGATTTCCTCTGACGCTCGGTTCCTGCCACGGGGTGCACTGTGGAGATCTTGAAAGAGGTGTTACCTCTAGCTTTTGTATTGTGGCCCTTCGTAGGTACGAGGTATCTGTGTCTTTACCAAAAGAGTATTTTCCTCAGGATTCTAAAAAGTACTGGCGTGATGATAATTATTGTTATACATTTTACACCTTCAGCACAAACTTCAGATGGGCAGAACTCTCTGGACTCTGGTGGGAGGTTAGTGTTAGGCTAACCAGAGCTTCTTGAAACTGGCTCATTTAAGACAAACGGCTTCTCCGCATCTAGAGATTGTCTGCGTGTTAGTGGAGCAGTGTGTGTGTGTTATTTTCGCACAGTGGTTTTCATTAAAAAGCTGGCCTAGATGTTATTCTGGGTAGGGCATGACCCTAGATGCATCTGTAAAATGCATTACTCTTCTGTTCAAGGTCTGTTAGTAATGTGTGGTATATGTTTATCATTGTTACAGCTGATAAATTCCATTCTTTCCTTGAGTTTCATTTACAGGTTTAGAGCTGTTTCTAGGGGTAAACGTAACACTTACTGAAGAAATCCTACCTGCCTACTAAATTTTCTTGATTCTCATATTTTTATAATAATGTGCATTATGAAATGCATGGCAATTGATTATATAGGAGAAATTGTGTTTTGTGGACCTATGAAATGTTAAGCAAGTGGTCCCTAATTCTCAAGCAGCGGAACTGAAGGGAGGATTTTTTTTTTGCAGTATTGTTGCTTAAAAATTTTTCCTTGCCAGCCTACTCAAAATTAATGAAAAATAGTATGGCATATGATGAATATATGATTTTTAGTACTGATTTGGTATGCAGCATCCTTTTGTTTGTTCCTTTTATGCTCTTAGGTGAAAGGGAATTACTTAAAATGTGTCTGCTACTTTTAAGCACTTGTCTCATTTTGCCTGTCTGTGCAAGGAGGAGACAGTACTAGCTTTCTTTTTGTTCCTAGAAGAAAAGAAACCAGATCCAACAGCAAATTCCAAGTTGGTCTACAAGCAAATAGGCTTAATACTGTGCACTGAAGTATTTTGTTTGTTTTCTTAGTCTCATTGTTTTTCTAGTTTCCTTTTTAAATTTATCTTAATGGCCATTGCACGGTTAATCATGTTGTGTTTGTCAGTTACACCTACTGGTGCAATGTTGGAGTTGTATAAAAAACAACCACCACACTAAAGAAAACACACAACCAAACACCCAAGTAGAAAGCTGAAGTGATTTGGTTTGAGTTCTTGTGTCCTTAGCAGAACAGTTCTCTCCATAACAACATTCTGAAATAATAAATTGGTGGAAGGAGACTACTTTTTAATGCATTTTTTTAATAGTTTGGCATGGAACTGATGTATGTCGAAAACGGCAATTAAAATGCCTACTTTGTACAAAAAGTTACTATAGAAGTGTTTCAGACTGGTAGAAGTTGGAAGGTTGTCCTTTCTGCTTTAGTTTATCACTAAATACAAAATAGTAAATGCAGTACCTTACTACTGGTCCTGTTTCTTGTTGGGTTTGTTTGGGATTTTTTATGATGTGCTTGTCATTGCAAAACAGATCTCTGCTGAACAAGTGCAGTGATAATTTCTCTGCAAGGAAATAACGTCTTACTGAAAGCATGGTTTATATTAGTGGATACAAAAATGAATGATTCACATTCCTATTTCAAAGGGAGGTACTTTAATACTGTTCCTGTTGAGGATGTATAGGTTTGTTGCTAATTCCTGTGGTGTGGGATCCCAGATTAATTTTACAGATGCTTGACTTCCATTTGCTTTAGTAATTATGGAGAAATATGAATTGTTAACCTGTTTTAGAACACATTTAGATGTATTTAATTTATTTTTACCTTTAATGCCTTGGATGAATAGTATGGTAGTATTTAGGTAAAAACAATATAAGTCAGAATGGTTTTTAAAATGAATGTTACCTGGGATAGAATCAGACAGTATAAATTAATTCATATTTTCCGTAATAAAAACAACCCCCAAAGTTCTCATTTTTGTTTTCTTTAAAAAGCATCTCATATGGGTCTTTGAGAGGAATATTCTGGAAGTCTTCGAGTGTGGTCTCTTGTTCTTGATATCTAGAGGGAGAGACAGGAATAAGGACTAAAATAAAAATTGTATCGTAAAAGTGGACCTGTAGAATTGCATAAATTGCTTAATTTTTTAATAGGGGTAGAACCTTTAGAAGAGGCAGGTCTCATTTTGAAAATAAGTCTTACTGAAAGTTTTTGACCCTTAGGAAGATCTTGGTTAATGTCTGATTTGCTAATGCAGAAGAAGTGTTTTAAATTATATTAATGTAATTTTTTTTTCTATGGCAGAGGGAAAAGGAGCAGTTCCGCAAACTGTTTATTGGCGGCTTAAGCTTTGAAACCACAGAAGAAAGCTTGAGGAGTTACTATGAGCAATGGGGAAAGCTTACAGACTGTGTGGTAAGTTTAGCATACTAATACACAGCAATGGCATGGAACGTGTAGGAATTTGAAATGGGGAGTTTGTTTTCTGGATAGCTTAGAGAAGATAGAATATTAGATTTTAATTGTACAGTTAGTTGGTTTATACACAGTTCAGTCTGTTGTAGCAATGCATACATTTTTCTCTTGCAGACTTGATAGAGTTAGGGAGCGTTCACAGTCTGTTTTCTGTAAAATTCTCCCAAATTATCTCTACTCACTGATTTCAGCAGTTCAACTTCGGTATCGTTGGCTGAAGTGCTTTAGGAAACGCTTACACAGAGCACTTTCACATCTGTGTGGTTGGTAACATGTGGCAAAAAGCTGGTATTGTGGTAAGCAGTAAGCAGCCTCAGTAAAGATGGAAAAGAATGTCTTTCTCGGTGATGTTTTCATAGAGTTGTTAAGGTTGGAAGAAACCATTTAGGTCATCGACTGTTAACCCAGCACTGACAAGTTCATCACTAAACCATGTCTGCAAGCACCACGTTTGTGTGTGTCTTTTAAATACCATCAGGGATGGGGGTAGAAGTTTTCTGCTGAATTGTCTTGGGAGTAGTAAATCATAACACAGATTTAAAGTCTGTGGTCTTCATGAAGCTTAAAAGAGATAACGTGTATGATTATTTATGCAAAAACAAACATAAATATAAATGCACCTCACTGATCTAACAGCATTTCTGAGTTAACTGAGTCTTGGAGGACAACAGTGGTTTGAATTTCTTTGATCCCAAGCAGTGTCACTCATGTATTAAATTAGCAGAGTCTACTACTTTACTATAATTGTGTTTTGAAATCAAATCAAAGAAAATGTAAATTAAGTTTAAACACTTACTCCAAATACTGTTAGCAAAAAGCTTAACATGGGACAGGTATAAATGGTTTAAATTGTGTTTATTGGTTTTAGGTAATGAGGGATCCTGCAAGCAAAAGATCAAGGGGGTTTGGTTTTGTAACATTCTCTTCCATGGCTGAAGTTGATGCAGCTATGGCTGCAAGACCTCACACGATCGATGGAAGGGTGGTTGAGCCTAAGAGAGCTGTGGCTAGAGAGGTAAGTATGGCTTTGAAAGCAGATGCTTCTCATGCTTTGAAAAATACCTGTGTTGGTCAGACAGTTAAGCTTTGTTCTTGTTTGAAATTGCCTGGGTTTAAATTACCTGGTTAAAAGCCCATACTTGGGGCATTATTTCCTACACTTCTGGTTTCTTACATAAATGTCTATTATTACAGTGAATTATTATGTTATTCTAGTTGTGGAATCATATGTGCAAGGGACACATCTGGGGACTGGAAACAGTGCTGTAGAAAACACATTGAGTATCTGTGATTATGCAAATTCCAAAGTGCAAATTCTTCTCTGGAGTGGTTACTGTTACTAAGCCTCAAATTAATAAACTCCTGTCAGTCTTTCTGACTATTCCAAGATCATTTTGGGGTATCTCTAAAAGGTATATAAAAACAGAGAATGTAGTGGGGAACCTTTTTTTGCAGTGCTGATGCACCGAATCATCTGTGGACTTGTGCTGGTTTTAGCCTCAGGCATACTTGATTTCCACTTCAGGGTACAAATTAGGGGTATGTGTACAGGAACGAGGTGAACCTGTAAGCCATGTTACTGTTGCACAGGGGTACTTGAGCAAGTGTGGATTATAAGGCAAATTCCATTCACCACACGGGAGCTCTTGGGAGGGTTTACCAGATTAAAGTTGGACTAAGGTATTTAATACATTCGGACTCATGAACTGGAATTGAATGAGCTGTCCGAAAGGTATGGGGAAATAGAAATTGTAATCACTGGTACCCCTGTTAGCTATCCCAATTTTCTTTGCATTCTCTGCAGAATGCACGGCTGGTTAGCATTTGGAAAAAGGTAATTACAGCAGCATGTGTGCATACTGTTTAATGGGGTTAAAAGGCATAGTTGTGAATTTGCTGAGGTTGAAGGACCTTGGTACAAGTGGAATGTGGGTTCACTGCTGTTGGGGAATTGGGCAGAAGAAGCTGGTGCATCTTTGTTGAAACAATTACAAAAATCATGCTCTAACTTAAGTTATTAAATACTTGTAGTTCTTTCAAACAGTTGATCTGTATCTTTTTCAGTGCTTTTAAGGCTTTGACATAAAGGGGGGAGGAAAAATCTCCAAGTAATCCTGTGTTACTTCCCTCCCAGAAGGCCCCCTAAATAAGCTTGCGAGGTCATGCCTCATAAAAGGGCTGTACCTTAATGCTTGAAAAATCCTAGTTTATTCTGTTCCTGAAATTCTGTTCCTGAAATCCTGGCAATATAGCACTTTGTGAAATTGTTTGTCTTTGCGCTAATTTAAAAAGTTCTTTTAACAGGAATCTGGAAAACCTGGTGCTCATGTTACTGTGAAAAAATTATTTGTTGGTGGTATTAAAGAGGACACTGAAGAGCATCACCTTCGTGACTACTTTGAGGAATATGGAAAAATTGACACTATTGAAATCATTACTGACAGACAGTCTGGTAAAAAGAGAGGGTTTGGATTTGTTACATTTGATGACCATGATCCTGTGGATAAAATTGTATGTAAGTAACTTCACTCTTTCCTTGGATAGTATTAATTCTTGCAGCCTTGGGGGTTGTGTAAAGCTAAACTTAGAGATAATGGGATTAGTTAGGTGCTGGTATATTTACTACATTATAGGGTGCTGAATTGTGTGGGAACACATATTTCAAATAAGTACTGTCATCTTTGTTTAAAAATAGCATGGTATTTTGTGTTCTTTAATATGATTCAGAGTATGTATGGATTGGAAGTCTGATATTCTGACTTGTTGCCAGATAAATGCTGATAGCCTCTTATCTGATATGGTTACAGTGCAGAAGTACCACACCATCAATGGCCATAATGCAGAAGTAAGGAAAGCTCTCTCTAGACAGGAAATGCAGGAGGTTCAAAATTCTAGGAGTGGGAGAGGAGGTACGTACAAGTAAAGGTTAATGGTTTGTGATTGATTTTTGTGTTAATTTTCCACAATCTCAGTACTTAAAAACGTTAAAATGTTCCAGGGAACTTCGGTTTTGGTGATGCTCGTGGTGGTGGTGGCAACTTTGGTCCAGGACCTGGCAGCAATTTCAGAGGGGGAGCCGGTAAGACAGGCATGTTTGTAGCATTTACATTTTTTACCTTATTAATACTGTCTTTCTGGTTCTGGATAACTTTGTATGCTGTTGTGCTCTTTAACTTAAATGCAGCTGTAACAGTTAAGAGAGTTTTTGGGAAAAGTAATTTGTAGGTTTTGGTTTTTTTTGTTTTGGTTGTGGTTTTTTGGTTGGGGTTTTTTTTTAGCTTTTATTAAAAGCCAGAAGTAACCTAAACTTAATTATTTGCTAAGAAAGTCAGAGGTTCCTCTGATTCTATGCAGCACCTACCTGACCTTTTAAAACTGGATACCATCCAAATGCAAGAAAAGGAACAATGTAGAGCAATGATTGGATGTTTCACTTCTGTTTTTCTGAAGTTAATTGTACATGTTCTTAATTGATAATTTCTGAGATTTGGTTCTTAAGGTCATAGAGGTTTGAGAATTTGACTAGTTTGGTACAGGTAAATTGAAGTCCTTTGGGTTTTTTCTCCTGGTAGATGGATATGGAAGCGGCCGTGGATTTGGTGATGGATATAATGGATATGGCGGAGGACCTGGAGGTGAGTTTGCTGTTGTGGTGGTGATTTATTTTTCTCTCATTAAGAAACACTTCCATATTTATATCCGCATGTATAAAATTTATGTGAATTACCTAAGCCATTTTGTTGGCTTTAGGAAGCATACCTGGTTGTTGGCATATGTCAGATTTCCATATAGCAAATTGTATGGTTATTTCTTGGACAACCATTCTTTTCTTTAGGATGAGTGGGTCTTAAATTTCCTGAAAAATGAGTATTTTAATTAAGCCTTTCAGTTGAGGTCTTTAGGCAGTCTGACTGGTGGGGTTTGCTCACAGTTCAGTTAGAGTGGGAGTTGGTATGTGCTTTAAAAAATACTGTTCATAGAAATTTCTTTACAAAACTACCTTTTTCTTCCTCTTTGTTCTTCTAAACCGAAAAATAACCTTTGTGTATAATTTGAGTGGCTTCTATATTGAAAAGTTCATTTAAAAGGATTATGTTCTCACAGGTGGCAACTTTGGTGGCAGTCCTGGTTATGGAGGAGGAAGAGGAGGCTATGGTGGAGGAGGACCTGGATATGGCAACCAGGGTGGGGGCTATGGAGGTGGTTATGACAACTATGGAGGAGGTAACATTAAGCTTAAAACGTTCAAGCATTTCAGTTATAAATTACTGGAAGTCATTTGAGGCTGGGGGGAGGGCTGTTTGTAAATGCTGTGTAAGGAAGCTGTTGTCTTTCAAGTAGTATGAAATAGAATGAAAACATTGTTTGGTGCATGCACTGCTGGAATACATGTGTGATTTTGTACTATATTTAGAATTTTTATAATGGGGTATCTTTGAGTGTTGTATCCATTTTAGCTCATCTAGGTATTTCTCCACTTTTGTGTTGATAACACAGGCAATTATGGAAGTGGAAACTATAATGATTTTGGAAACTACAACCAACAACCTTCAAATTACGGTCCGATGAAGAGTGGAAATTTTGGTGGCAGCAGGAACATGGGGGGACCATATGGTGGAGGTACTGTATATGTCCTGTGTATTTCTTTGTAGCTGGAGTGGGTGGACTTCTAGAACTTTACGGAAATAGAAGAGAAGACATGGGGTGACTGTTTTGAACTAAAAGAATGGTAGACTGAGATACTAGGAAAAAATTTACTGTGAGGGTGATGAGGCACTGGAACAGGTCTCAGAAGTGGTGTGAGTGCCCCATCGCTGGCAGTGTTCAAGGCAGGGTTAGATGGGGCTTTGAGCATCCTGGTCTAGTGGAAGATAACCCTACCCATGGCAGAGGGGTTGGAACTAGATGACCATGAAAGGTCCCTTCCAACCCAGGTCATTCTCTATGGTTCCAAGATGGATATGTAGAAGTTGGATAACTTCTGCAATAGGTGGACTGCAGTGCCTGTGTTCTTTCTGCAGTGTGCTTCAGTGTCTCATCTTGAGATAGTAAAGCTTGTCTCAGGGAAAATTATTATTTTTGAAACAGATAGCATGTACTAACTTTTTCTACAGTGTTTTGCAATTTCGAGTTTAAAGATTATATGTCATGTTCTTTGCAGTCAGCTCACACTATTTATGGAGAGTCTAGTTACTTAATCTCCAGCATATTTGCTGGAATTTCTTTTTATCCTCCTCTTACGCCATTTTTTTCTGACGCTTCCTGCTTTTTGTTGTCTAAATGTTACTTAATATGGAATGTCAGGCTTGTGAAATGGAAACTGAAACATGAAGCCCTTTCATGTAAAGTTTAGCATGCAAACAGACTCAGCCCTCACAGGCTCAAGACAGCACAGTGCATCAAATTACATGTGGCACTGTTGAATCTTCTAAGATTTCAGCTTGTAGTTGCTTCCTGCGGCAGTCTTTGGAGGTTATTTAGAGGAAGACAGTGAAATGTTAGAAGTCTTTGTTGTATATGCTGTCACTGGAAGTAAAACAGAGGTTACTCTTCATTCAGTCAAGCTTTGATTGATTGATTGTTTCATTAAAAAATACTCCTAGATTAAAAAGTGTACTAATGGGACCATTCTTTTTCTTGTTCTGCAATTGCAGGAAACTATGGTCCAGGGGGCAGTGGAGGAAGTGGTGGATATGGAGGGAGGAGCCGTTACTGAGTTTCTTAAAGCATGCCATGGGTAAGTATGTTTTTAAGTATTAAAATTGCAGTGATTCTTGAGAGTAGCTGCAGGAGTTAAAAGCTTTTTAGGATATTATCTTTCCTTTAAAAAATGGTTAGATGAATAATTTCATAACCTATTTTTTTACTCTTTACTTCTGTTGAAACAGGCTTCACTGTATAAATAGGAGAGGATGAGAGCCCAGAGGTAACAGAACAGCTTCAGGTTATCGAAATAACAATGTTAAGGAAACACTTATCTCAGTCATGCATAAATATGCAGTGATATGGCAGAAGACACCAGAGCAGATGCAGAGAGCCATTTTGTGAATGGATTTGGATTATTTAATAACATTACCTTACTGTGGAGGAAGGATTGTAAAAATGCCTTTGAGACAGTTTCTTAGCTTTTTAATTGTTGTTTCTTTCTAGTGGTCTTTGTAAGTGTAGAAGCATTCCTTTGATAATGTTAAATTTGTAAGTTTCAGGTGACATGTGAAACCTTTTTTAAGATTTTTCTCAAAGTTTTGAAAAGCTTTTAGCCAGGATCATGGTGTAATAAGACATAACGTTTTCCTTTTAAAAATTTAAGTGCGTGTGTAGAGTTAAGAAGCTGTTGTACATTTATGATTTTAATAAAATAATTCTAAAGGAAATATTGTGTAATTTTAGATTTTTTTTTAATACTGTAAAATAAGGCAAGGAGTGGGTAGTATAAGGTCCCACAAATAATACAAAGCTATTGTTGTATGTGTAAAAATTAAATGCTGGTGAGAAAAAGTATGTTGTCTGTAAATTACCAGGTTTAAAATATCTAGGTAACTTAAGGGGTATCTCTGCAAGGAGAAACACCTTTTTAGATTTTTTAGATGCTGCTTCTTCAATGGCAAGGAAAGGAAATACCCCCAGCAAGGTACTCTTCCAGGGACGCAGGTCTAGTACAAGAGAACTCTTGAAAACGTCACTAAAAGTTCAGCCAGTCTTAAAAAGCTGTGCTGTATCTCTGCAAAGCTTTAACTACGGTAGATTGTTTGTAAGGATGGCAACGAAGGCTGAGGGTGTAGAGCAAAGTAGTTCTAAGCTTCAGTTAAACTTCTTTAGGTAAGATCTTATTTACTTTTCCTTTTTTAATGTTTCAAACCCAAGAAACTAATAATGTATGACAGTATTCTTTCAGTATAGTGATTATCGTTATGTAGTTTAACATAGCAATGAATTAAGTTAACAATTACAAATTGAAAAGAAACTTGTGAATCCTGTTTTCTTGTATTATTAAATTTTTTTACAAAAAAAATTGTTAATTTCAGCTACTTAACATATTTTTTTCCTACTGGAATCTAGCTATGATATGAACCCTGGACAAGCATAGACTGCTGCCACTGTACACTGCTACAGTTGAACAAATGAGACCTGCAAGTGTCCATTAGTAAAGCTTTGCAAGGGTTCCATCCCTGGTGTTGGTAGTTAAAATGGTAGGTCACAAGTTAATTAAATCATACAACTTTATTTTTGCATCCTGCAACATTTTCTTTTTTCTTGGGAGTCTATGCATTATGGTGGTTGCAAGGTAATGCAATGAAGGTAGTTCTGTGCTGTTGAAAATGAACTATGTTGTTATGTGTCTTGTCTGTTGTAATCTATTCTATATAACACATTTCATCCTGAAGGTTCCCAAGTAACTGTAGACTGTTTACGTGTAAGGAAAAATTGCACCACAGAATACATCTGCCTCTGTGAAGGAGTGTGTCGTCCATTCTTTTAACAACTGCATAAGCAGTTCTTTAGGAGGGGAAGTGAAAACTTCAAATGAAACTGCAGGTGGTATTTCATAAGTGTACAATGTATTTATGTTAATTGGAATTTGGCTAGAATGTTGAGGTTTCCACCATTTTTTATAGTTCTTGCAGCTAACAAACCTTAGTGCCAAATTTAGTCAGCCTTACTCTCACTACATTGAATGTTTGCACCTCAAATTAATGGAAATTTATCAAGTAATGAATGAGTTATTCAGAGTAAGGGTGGCATACTCTACTAGATTTGGTTTTTAAATAAAAATCAACAAAACCTATCCCAAAAAAAAGGCAACCAAAAATGCCTTGATTTCAAAGTTCATTGCCTCTGAAAGGCTACCTATTGAAGAACGTGGACTCAGCTAACAAAAGTCCTGTTCCTTTTGTGTTAGACACACCAGTGAACTGCTTATACTTTTTTTTTAAAAAATGGCTGAAGTTCCCCTATTGGTAATTTGGTTTAGACATATGTGATAAACATCTTCAGATACACTTTTTTTTTCTTTGGCAGGAAGGTGCCATGCTGCAGGTAACTAATGAAGAAGTGGTCAACCACAGAAACGCTTCAAGAAATAAGAAATTCTGTATCATCAGAAAATAGTTGTTTTTGCTGCCTTCATTAAAAATCTAGAGGTTAAATGAATACTGATAAAATATCACAATTAGTACAGCTCCCTGTAATGATGGGTTTTTTAAATTATAGTAATAATGTCTTGTAAACCTTTCGAATAAAATTCAGATTCGTTAGGAGAAACAAATCACTAATGTTAAAATAGCAAACATTCTGTGAGTAGAAAGTTTAACTACATATATTTATAACTTTCATAGCTTTAAAATAAAGTATTTTTATACCAAAGTAGTTCTAGTGTAATGCTTAATAAAAACTTAGTGTGTATCTAACATTAAATAATGGTTATGTTTAGACCCTTTCATGATTTGAAACATTCCATTTTAAAACAGAATCAGTTTGACAAGTGTGTTCATGGAATTTGTTTCTCTGACCATGGGCATCTGTTCTCTTCTGGGAGAAACAGTGCTGCAAATTTAAAGTGCTGATGTCTTTGCTGTTGGACACAAGTGCTTAAAAGTAGCTTTTTTTGGCTGTGTTTTATATTATCTCATACTTTCTGTTAACAAAACTAATGACCCAAGTCAGTTTGTGAGATTGCAATAGGACAAGAGCTTTATCCTTTTCACCTCTAAAGAGCTTTTAGCGTGAAGACAGACAGACTGACTGGAATGTAGAGTTCCTGCTGTACAAAACTGTATTACTGATAGCTGCATCTGGGGGCAGAAAAAAAAATACCAAAACAAAAAATGCCAAACCAAACAACAGTAAAACAAACACCAAGTGTGAGCTTGGGAAAGCTTCAGTTGGAAGTGTATTTAAGGGGAGGTATCTTGAGGTTATAAACTTGTTTTAACCGCTTATCTTCTTACATGGTTTATTCAAAACTTGAGATTTATATGCTTTGGCAGAATCATTGTGTTTTTAACCTTTATAATACTGTTTAAGGATTCACATACAGTTTTTTTGTCTCTTAAGTTGAACTTTGAAATACTTGCATAGGTAACCGGTGCGCTGCAACGGAAGCAGAAAATGAAGACGCACAAATCTGCTTTACTTTCTTTCCAACAGAATGACCAGATCATAAGGAATTTGCCTTCTTTCCTGTAACTTAGATGTAGTTGATGGAAGTTTTTTCTTTACAGTTGCCAAGTCCACATTCATACACCATTTAAAAAACCAAACAAAACCACTTCAAAGGGCAGTAATTATTTTTCTGTGTGAGATACTAATTTTAGTAGTTTTGCAACAAGGTTTAAAATGTACTTGAATTAAGTATATGTTCCATAATGCGGACGTTTTCATTTTGATCTGTTGGCAGTGGGGGAAGGGAAGTGTACAGCGGCAGAGCACTGTGCAAGAGTGAAGCTACTGGATATTTAAAGTCTTGAAAACCTGGTGTATTTAAGTCTCCCAATGTCCTGCTGTTGAACTTTCATGACTTTTCTCTTGGTGTGGTCTTAGGAGTTAAGGCAAGTGCCAGTCACAATGTTCAGCAGTGAGTGTGGTAAGTCAGAGTTTTGAGTCAACCTGATACTGGAAGTTAGCAACTTCAAATAAAAACAGTATTGTGTGGTCAGTTACTGGTCATCAGTTTGTAGACAATGTACTCTTACTTTCTATCAAGTGGGATTTTGTCACTACAGACTTTGTTTTCCAAGTAAGTGTAATATTACAGTGTTTCAAGTACTAACAGCTGAGGATCAGGTCACTACTAGGTCCAGCTTTCCCTCAGTGAACACCTTGTGCAGTGAACTGAGGGAAGAAGGAAAAAAACAATGTAACTTGTTGATAACTGGTACGTGAGCTAAAGAACACCTAAAAATAGAGTGTGACTTGTATTTATAAAGTGATGGTGAAAAGAGGTCAGTTATTAGGGTTCTGGCCACTCAGACTTAATGTTATTTACAATAAAAGTTGAATTTTTTTAACTTCTATTGTGCTAAAGGTGCTGAAAAGCATTTAGGAAAATGTGAACAATTGCTGTTAATACTGTAAAATGAACAGGACTTGAACTTCGCTATGTGTGGGAAAGAAGACGGTATTCTTTTAGTTTGATGACAGATGTACATGATCTCTTGGTGATGAAATCGTATCACTTCTGGGGAAGAAAACCCAAGCCCCAGAAATTGATCTGAATTTTCTAACAGTTGTCAGCTGAGTTTTGGCAGCTTGACCTCACTGGTAGAGGATAATTTGCTGGGAACATACTGGGGCTGTACATTCCCTGTAGGTTTAGCGTTTCAGTTTGTTTTTGAAGCAGAGTGTGTGATGCAAGTGAAAACCCACAGTAGTGTTGATACTTCTTTTCCACCTAAGGAAGATGGCTGTTTCTCTTCAGCCATGTTAATTCAGCTCATACCATTCCGTGTGTCTAGGAATGCATAGGAGTGTTACATGGAAGGGTTTGCCTGGGAAACCATGATCCATTTTGCCAGAAGTACTGTCCCTTTTAACAGTCATGTTTTTGCTTTGCAGCCACTGTTGGTTTGTGTTGCACAGAAATTTTGTCAGGAGTTACTCCAGTTAATGGAGCAAGAACTGGTTTGTTTATCAGCAGTACAACTAACAGTGTATAAATAGCTGTGTGACTTGCCTGACAGAGTGCTATGAACATATTAGGTCAGCAGTTTGGGGACCTCGTACTTACAAACTGGCTTGTGTGACCTCCCGTGCTGCTTCACTGTACAAGAAAGGGTGACTGGGGGAAAGTTCTAGAAAACTGGTGTTACCAGCACTCTTCCCTCCCCCCTTATTTGGTTCATTTTGGGGCATTCTTGTATGAAAATGGGTGGCTGATGGAGTTCACGGAGTTCTAATAGCTGTGCAGCAGGTGTCAAGTTGCAGTACTTTATGAAGTACGCTAGAGGAGTAAGACTTCACATGGTTACATCTGCCATCTATTTGGTTTACTTAATAAACAGTTTTTCACTACACCCTGGTGTTGAGTGTCCTGTTGCCTCATTTATAGGTCTCTACCACATCTATCCTCAAGATTCTTGTTAAAACTGTACCTCTGACTCCCAGAGGATGAACTAATGTGTGTGTGTTTTGGGACAAAGATTGACAGGTTGATACTCATGAAGTGCTTTGTCCTTTATTTCCTCATTGAAGTTTGTTACTCTGGTTCCCCCGTCTAAAACTAGATTGTAAGCTCTTGAGCAGGAACGGCCTTAGCTTGTAAAATTTGGCGTTGTAAAAAGCCAAATCTATTGAATAAAACCTAAAACGTGAATTTAAAGCTGCACTTCAGTGCAGTGCTGCAGTGGTCATTCAACGTGCGTGTAGTGTTTCAGCAGAGTGCTGTGTCTGTTCTGGGAGCACTTGTTCACAGGATGCTTCTACGGGAGTGTTCAGCCTCACATGTCAAAAAACATGCAATGGGGGTTGCAGCTGGATAAAGTACTCGGCTTGCATTTGTTGCTGGTGGATGTTTCTCCAGAACAGGTGTGGATCTAAGAGCAGCCAGCAGGTAATGCTCCATAGTGCATGTTGTTACCATCAGTAATGGGAATATACTACGTGTGCATGGTGATGGCCTCACCACCCACTGTTTCTCCTTTATCTGACCTTTCCTAACCTCTTGCAGATAACCTCTTATAACAAAAATGCAGTTTAGCACTGAAGTGTTACAGACTACGGAAAAGCTTTGCCATGGGAACAGTATTTTAACAAACGCTCCCACTTTGGTACTTTGGTATTTCTGGTTTTTTGTTGCTGTTGTCAAACAGCTGTGTTTAAAACCATCAGCTTTGTGGTTTCCTAGCTATATTTTAAAAAAGTGTTTTCAGTCTGACTTCAGAGACTTGTGTTTCAACATAGTAGTAGTAGTAAGGTAGGACACAGCCATAATGGCTTTGTCACTTCTGGCTCCAGAGTACATTTGATACCACATTGTGTCTTTTCATGCAGTAAAGTTCCTGGTTTGTACACTTGGGATTTTGATTTTGTGAAAATCTTGATCTGTCAATAATAAAGCCAAGACAGACTTCAGTCAGGTGTTACCCACATTTTACAACCATTTCAGTAATAACTTTCTTTGATCAGTCGTGTTTACCTGAAAAGCTCAACTCTACACTGTCTCCATTTTGTTACAGAGTTTGCAAATACTAAGGCCAGTATGTAAAGTGTATTAAAAGCTTCAGGCTGTCTAGCCTAACCACACATCATTTAAAGATACGAAACTATAAGGCATAGCCAAGACCAGGCAATGTTTGGGTTTTGGGATTTTTTCTGTGTGTGTGCTTGGTATTTTTCTTTAAATACAGGTTAGTTGCAGAAAGGGAAGACACTTCAACAGCTTTTAGGTGAAATATAATGAGAGTCTACTCCAACTAGTAACAGGACATGGGTCTGGATTCTACCTACGGTTCTGTCCTGTGGGCACATAGGTGATGGTTTGAAAAAATGTACCTCCAGATACAACACTCACTGTTTCATCAGTACTGTTGCAGTCCACCCAGAATTAGTATTTCAGCTCAGAGGTTTTTGTAGGGGTAGAGTTGCTTGTTGGGTTCTCAGGAATTGAGGTTCATATATCAACTTGTTAAAGAAATACAGTTACTGGACAATAATGACAGTTGAACTATCTGAGGGCAGTTCATAATCCCTAACAATCTGCAAATTTAGAGGTAATGGAATGGGACTGGGGCTGATGTCTTAAATGGATCAGTTGGGGTAAGCTGCTTTCCATTAGGATTGTGTTCTGAAATGGTTACAGTATGCTTTATTTTTGGCATGTGCCAAAATTTAACTGTGTAGCTGTTTCCCAACTGGGTATATGCAGTACTCCATTAGCAGCTGGCCTTACAAAAATCCAGAGAGCTCACTTTCCACTGCTGCTGAAGGAGTGGGCACCAAAAAGTTTAGGCTTCTTTTTTTTTTTCCTCCCCGTGTGAGGCCCTGGAACAGAAATACTTGGCTTTGTGGATTTCTCTTAGGCTTCCCTAATCTAGTATCTATTAGAATTTATGCACGTGGGCAGTGAAGTAGGTTTAAAGACCTGGTCCTGCAAAGGTAAGTGCATGGACTTTAAAATATTTATTACGTCATTTAATTGATTATGATCATGCTGACTTGAATATGTACTTTTTTTCCCGCCTGTAACTAAAAATAAAGTTCGCAATTCATCTTATGTATCCAATACCTGTTGCATGTTTTGGTTGAAGTTTGTGATTTTGCTAGTAGACAAATCCCATATGAATACCAATTAGGATAGGTGTGTCTCACTGATGCTTAACCAACAGCAAGAAATTGCATGGCCCCAGTAATGAGACCTTCTGCTACGAATTTACACTTAGCAATTTGAGGCTGTGGTGAAACTGATAACACATGCACACATTTATTTAAAGAAATCTTTTAATAGAAAATACTGAGCAAATTGTTCAAACAGGCTGATTTCATTATTGATAATTCAGTGCACTTGGCACTATCTCAGTGCTCTTTTTTTAGAAAATGCCCCTTGATAGTATCAGTTTTGTTACAGATAAATGCAAGCAGCCAATGTGATTTCCCTGCTAGTGGCAGTTTGTTTCTTCAGTAGGTATAATTTGGCACTTAAGCTTGTATTGCCTGTATGTGTAGTTCTTATGTGTTTGGTACAAGTGGTTTTTTAACATACCTGAATGTAAATCTGCTCCACTGTCATCATGCCATGATCAGTGGGAACTTTTTTAATACCAGTTTTGTGTGTTTTGGTTATAAAACGAGTAAGAAGTATTTGTTGTTATCTAGACATTGATAGTAGCAGTTATTTTCATAGTAATATACCTCAACAGTCTTTCCTTATCATTCATTACAGGCCTTTTAGGCCATCTCTTTTGCAGACCTTTTTCAGGCTGTAGAACAGTGAAGGACAGGATGTTGTAAGTACGTGACTGAATAAAATTTCTCCTTTTTAATAGCACAAATAAATGTCAAACCAAAAAACTCTTCATTTGGAGCGCTATCAGAGTGTAACCTCATAATTACAAGTATAGACAAACAGTCATTTGGTTCCATTTAATTTAAAGATTAGGTAAAATATATGTATTTTAAAAAACTGAATCTGGAACATTAAAGACACTTTAAAAAATACAAGTTAAAAAAGCCAAAGAGAAAAACTCAAGTATTTCTTGAGGAAGGTATCAAAATGGGAGGAAAAGGGAAGGTACACAAGTAAATACCACCATCACTAGGAAACAGAACAGGAACTCCTTCATCACTGGTCGTATCCGTGGAAGAAAGTTGAGAATGATTCAGTTGCAGAGGATGAAGGTAAGACAATATTGAATCAGACACTGGTTTTCAGCATCTATTTGCAGACTGACTGTATGAGTTGTAAAATTAAGTGGTAGATTATCTTTGCTTCGAGTTATGATGGTGAAAGTAGTGAGGAAAAATGCAGTAGCTTCCCAGGCTGCTCCCTTGAAAGGAAAACAAGGAAAAGCAGAGCTGTTCTGAATAAATGCAAAGCATGCAATTATCTCTTGAGCCTATGTAAATCCACAGTGAATTTAAGTTGAAGATGCACTAGAACTGTAATTTTTTTTTCAGTGCTAGAGAATAAAATAAGGTCATTTTCTGTATGAAGTGTCAAGTATTCAAGACTAAAACATTTTCTTGCATGTGTAACGTTGATCTAAAGTTGACTTTTACGCCTCACTGATGTTCTCCCCTCTGTCCTATTACCAGTAACTAAATTCCTAGTTTTAACAGAGGTCTATAAAGCTACACTACACTGATGGTCTAGCTCCTTTAATTCTAACTAAAGCTAATCAGATTTCCTCATCCAGAAGCCTCAGCTCATGGAGTTTCTAACAGATCACAGTTGGTTGGGATTGGCAGACCCTTGAACATAGAGTGTTACTCCTCAAGGGTAGTTGTTTCTGTTTGAACTGCTGTAATCACTGACCTTTAGTCTTCACACTAGTATTCTTATCATTCTTTCAGGCAAAATAAAGGTGATTTAGGTGATCTCCAGTCATCTCATTTTTGTTTCTGCTCTCTTCTGTTATCTTGTTTCTGTTCAGATTTGGCCAAGTGCTTGGGTAGTATGAAAACACTACCATTGCTACTGCAATGAATGACATATTGGCGTGGGTTAACAGGTCTACCCTGGTCATCCCTCAGTCTACTGAAAATGTCATGGTACAAGTTGTTTAATTTTTGCTTTATCTGGTTGATTGATTTGCTACACTGGGAGTGCTCCTTTTTAAGGCTCTCCTTTTGTGTTTGGAGATTACACACATCTTCTTCCAAGTTAAGAATTGCATTCAGTTTGCGTTTACGACATTTTTGGGCAGCTACCTTGTTTTTTCCTCTTCGTCTGATGTCACGTAGAAGGGATACCTGAGTTTCTGTCAGCTGGTTCTTTGCTAGCAAGGTGTTGAAAGAGTCGACGGACATGCTCACAATTTCATCAACTGAAAATGGTATTCTCAGAGCTTTTGCACGACATTCATCTCTGCTCCGGTTTGTAGCAGTAGAATTGTAGCACCTATCCTTCACTTCGTTTGATTTCTTCATCCACATCTGTTGATGCTCCGGAGTGGATGCTGCTTGATTTGGCAGCTGATTGTAAGCGTGATTGTGAAGAAACTGCTGAAGTGTGGCTTCTGTAGAACACTCTGCATCACCTGGATATTCCACATGGCTGTGTTTAATGTATTCTTGGCAGTGGCCACCAACAGCTCCTAAGCCGTGTGAAGGAGCAGATTTAACACCACTGCTGTACTCAACAGCATCTTCACAGCAGACTGAGTAAGAGGTGGTGCTGTGATACGAATTTGAAGATAGTCCCGAATCTGAGCCAGGCTCTTCAAAAATCTGAGAAACTTCAACAGGACTAAAGCCTTCCTCCAAAGCCAAAGACATGAGTTTAATTTCATCAAAAGTATCATCATGGGCTGTTAGATTTCTAAGGTCAGCAGCTGAAAACAGCCCTGACAAATTTGACCCATGAAATAGTGATTCTGGATTTGTGGTATCAGAGCTTGATTGAGGGAAAAACTCTTGCCTTTGTAAGTGTCTTGGTTTTGAATTTAATTGACTAGGGTAGTCTGTTCTAAGTAGCATGGCATCAGGAGGATTGAAACTGTTGTGAAGTGTCTGGATCAAATTTATATTGTGTGAGGATGATGGGTCTTGGCCTCTACAAGAAGTAGCAACTTGTGTATCTTCCAGTAAATTCACCTAAAAGATGAAGGGGGGAAAAATGGGATCTTTCATAAAATGAATGCTTCCACATCCCTCACCTACACAGTCACAATCCATTTGGTTTTTAATATTCCACTATTTGATTCTGTTAAAGCCAAATTTTTGTATGTTAAACTCTTCTTCTAGCTATTTGGAATGTTGTTTCCCATCTGTACAAAGCATAATCTGTACTGGCATATGGTAAAAGGAAACAGGAAGGGTGCAGAAGTCACTGAAGGAATGGGAGAAAGACTTGCAAAGGACAGTGTGGGACTGATGAGGGTTGAGAGGTAGAAATGGGACTGCTGCCAAGTGTACAAACTATGGCCTACGTGTTATGTCTGATCTGGTCTAAGAAAAAGGTCCTTCTAGAAGGAGTGGTCATGACCCTTCCCTGGTAGTGGTACTGATGATTCAAGGGTGAGCTGCTTCAAGGTGCTAAACTGTTAGAAAATGAACTTTTTAAAGATAAATAGCTCATCTGCAGAAGTTAACCAGCGAGGACAGTGGTGAAGGAAAGAGGAGTGGAAGACAGGAACATTAATACTGTGCTGTCACAGTCTCACTTCTTATTTCAGAGTTTATAAAGTTTTCAGGGCTGTGAGGTGCCCCATTTGGCTTAGTTCCACTTAACTGAGGTCTATTGCATCCGAAACTCAGCTGAACTCCTTTACTGATCAGTTTGGATATAACATCCCCCCCACCAAATCACATCTGCTGTGAAAGTCTTGACTTTAATTTACTACTCAGGGTTTTTTTACAAAACCAAAGCTGATACATGATCCCTCGGCCCTGATGTCCAAACAAAAAACTAGACTGGCAATGCTGCAGTAGCACTAAGGCACACCTTTTTTGGACCTGAATTATAGATGCTGGGTCTTAGAAGCACAAAGCCACCATCCAAGATTATGTCGGGTGCTTGCTGACAAGCAGAGTAGTCATAAAACAGATGGATGGAAAGTACTTGAGAATGTAAATGTAATGAGTAGGAAGTGTGTAAGAGTCCTCCATAGTTGAGTATCCTTACTGTGTTTCAAGAAAGGACATTCTGATTGTCATTCAGTGAACAGACTGTGTAAAAAGCACTTTCCACAGGGAAGGAATGATATACTGTAAGGACCAGAACATCTTAAGTTCTCTATTATGCTTACTGGGAGCTCAGGTAACCGAAGAAGGTCTTGCCTTTTTTCTCCTAGGGAGTTACCTTGTACTAGACCACCTGCAGACTATAAGACAGAGATGCTATTTTCAACTAATTCCTTGAAAAGAGTAATTCTTAGCAAGTCAGCTATTAAAAAGTCCCACTCACTGTAAAGACTTAATACTTGGAAGAAACAATCAATCCATATTCAACAGATAGATTGTCACAAGATGGCAGTGCATTAATAATGTTAAATAAAATATGCAACTATGTATTGTAATAGCTGCATAAAGGCTACAGCCAAATTCCTTTCAAATTATGAGAAGAACGGAGGAAACGAAACTGATGAACTTCTACATGTTGTTAGTGTGCAATCCATTTCCAGAGCTGAACAGAAGAGGAGGCTAATTTACGGGCTAGAAGGTACTACCTAACCTAGAGAGTCCCACAACTAGATAAGCATGAAGTTATATGGAAAACACTAACGACCCCGGAAGAGGAAACCGTGATGGGAAGTGTATGTAAGATGCCCTTGTAGTATTGCAAAAAAGGAATGTAAGGGAGTAGCTTCATGGTCAATGGTTGGAGCTATGAGCTGTGGGAGAAGAGGGAGATTTCAACTAAGATGACAACTGTTTTTTGTGAAGATGGGCACACAGAAAGTAAAATACAGTATCAGAGGGCCACAAGATTTAAAAAAAAACAAACCCAAAAACCAAAACACTAAATGGGTTTACTGCTAATGCTGACTGACCCGATTTGCAGTGCAGATGGATCTGTTGTTCTTTAGAGCAGTAACCTTGTAAGCACTTGACCCAATATTTATGACAACTGTAATCTTTCACCACAAATGCCCAATAGCTGTTACTGTATAATAAATCTGTGTTGCTCTAGAGAAACACACCAAGAGCTGCTGCATAAATACCAACTGGTATTAGGTTTCAGAAAGGCAACTATTAGTTGAACTGAGTTGTCCAGTGGCTCCATCCAACTTTGAACAACAGATCACAGTAAAGACACAGCTCTTACAGCAAACAAGTTGCTCGGGAAAATTTTTCCAGTAGAGCAAACGAGCTGCTGTAAAAGATGGATAGTAGCATCTTTAGCAGTTTCAGGTAAGCTTTACTACATTGATTTGCTAATATATTTCCAGAGTGGGTGGGGTAGGCTGTGGCTATGCAGTAAAACAGAGTAAGTCATTACCCAGTAATTGCTGACTGTATTCCAATCTATTGGCAATACCTGTATTTTCTCATTTACCTCTAGCATGTTTTCCACCTGCGATGACAGAAGCTGTAAATAGCCCTCTAAGGAGAGAAGGGAATCTACATGGCTGCAGTTGCTCTGTGACAAAAGAAAGAGAAACACGGTGTAAAGCACAGTTATTTTACATAAAAGGAGGTAAAAATCAAACTCTGAGAGGAAACAGAGAACAATGCAATACTGCTGCTGACCCCACCATCAAGTCTTCATCCTGATGGGAAATGACACGTTGCTACAACAAGCAGAACTGCTCCATGGCCTGAGCATCCCTACTCTGCCCACAACAGCAGAACTGGGCTTACCTCTGAAGCTGTACCTCCCTACCAGTGCTGAAAAATCAGGTATTTTTTCAAAGCCAAGCTCTCAGGGGAGTGGCAAACAGAGAGGCTGGCAAGACACCTGGTTCAGATGTTCTCAGCTCTCACAAGGCCTCAAGAAAATTGAGTGCCCTTTTCATTGTAGCTCTTAGAGAGGACAAAACTGAACGGTCCAGTGTCCCAAATGTAATTCTACATCTGAGCATCAAGCTTTACATAAATGGTGAGAGCAGTACAATTTAGCATCCATGTCTCTAGTGTTTGTAGGCAAAAACATCCTTGCCCACAAGCACAACACCTTCACAATGGAGAAAATAAACCCAAATTGAAAAATGATTAGTTGCAAGTGTTTTCTGTAAACTTGAGAATATTTCAACTACACAAGAAATAGTGGGGGATTGAGGGAAGGAGGCAATTTTCAAAAAGGTATTAGAAGGGTATCATTCACAAAGTACTGTCTGAAGTGACCATTCCTTTCCTGCCCTGACAAGGAACACTTGAAATAAAAAGAGGAAATAAGTAATTCCTTTCAAAACCTTTCACTCAATTTCTTTTCACTACTATTTATCTCAGTGATAAGTTCTATATCCTCCCTCACTTCCTCTTCAGTTTTCCCTTCTTCCCTTTTTTTCATAATTTACTTGATGTATGTCTTTCTTCTCCTCCTCTTGCAGCTCCAGCTGATCCTCTTCTCCATGTGGACAGCAGTCATCCAAAGCTCCCTGACATGCTTTCAGGTCAACATCCTGAAGACACAAATGAAACGGTTCTATTACACAGCATGCTGTCAAAATTAATCTTTAAAATGCACTTTTTTTCCTACAGCGATAGCATTCCAAATAAAATATGCACTGAACAGGTCATGTGGATGAACTGAGTGTGTAGACTTTGGGGGCAGAATGAGACCAGTGCCAGTTCAGGGGGGCAGCCACCACCTCCTGTTTTGGTGCCCAGGCACTGAACCCATCTGCAGTAGAAATGGACACTGGAAACAAATTCTTCTAAACCAGACAAAGAACCATGACGTGATTTCATGAAAATTTTGGACTATCAGTGTCTTTTGGAGGTCACTTCACAACAACATATCCAAGCCAGATATATACTCAATGATGGAATCTTAAAATAGGCAATTATACATGGCTAGCTAATAAAATCCCTTGCTTACCTATACTGTAACAGCAACTCTGTTTCCCATCACTTCCATGCAGACATTACCCATTCTCATTTATTCAAATGATGGAGATTTTTAATCTCCAGTGATGAGATTGTTCAAATTTAGAGGCCTCAGAAGCAATTTTCAAGTTTTATTTTATCTACAGTCATACCATCAGACTTTTTCATTGTTTATTATACAGGGATAGAGTATTGCTAAAGTAAGAAGGAATCAGTGCTGATTAATATTTTTAAAAGTGCATATTTATATTTAAAAAAAAAACACCTTTGCTATTTCGGCTTTTACAGGGCAAGCCTGTGTTATTAAAACGTGAAACTCAGTGGAACGGCAGCCAGAAAACCAAGCTGGCCACACTGCATTAGTTCTATATATCCCCACCAAAATGCTATGGCAGGAGCAGAAAAGACAAGTTTTCAACAGCAGCAAACATAACGAGATACTATTCAGTTCCAAAAATCTCAGCAAACAATTTACTTTACAAGTTTGTTATGAAAGCATAAACTATATAAAACCTACAGTTGTAACAGTCATCAAAACATATAAAAGTTTCTAAATTGTTCCTTCATACAAAACACATCAAAAAAAATGTAAAAAGATTAAAAACAGGACTCTGGAGTAAAATTAAATATAACCTTAAAATAAATGAATATTATTTTCAATTTTGTACATTCTATTTAAATATGTAAAAATATGAAAGTAATTTTATTTTAAATTAATTTTGTTTGTTGACTTTCAATTTTTCTGTACTTTCTTTTCAAGACTGGAAGAGAACTTTAACGTTATAAACAGCCATTTGTAGAAACAAATAGATCTACAGGGCACTCATCTGTCACTCTGATATAAGAGTGAAGAGTGTCCTTCAATGCCTAACACAGTTTCTAGCCATTAGAAATGATATTCCAATACATTATGTCTTTTTTGTCAGCTGCAGTTGGAAATGACCAGGTGATTTTTTATTGCCAAATATGAGAAATTTACTCGGCTAAAAATATACATACACACACAAAACAACAATAACAACAAAAAAACCCCATCTAACCAACAATTTTCCCTATGTAGTTAAACAGGAGAAGAGGGAATTTTTGTATACAAGACACTGAGAACATGGTAAGTAGCTACTTGCAAACACTCAAATGAGTCCAATGGAGCAGATCACAGGCACGAAGTTATTCCCATATTTATGTGCTTGCAAGATCAGGGCTAGTCTTTCATTTTACAGAGAACCAACCTTATGCTTGTCCAATTAATGTGACCTGTTAATCATTCTAATTAATAAAATTCACAATCATCAGAAGTGAGTAAGAAGTCAAGGACAACTGCTATTAAAGACCTTCAGCAGCTCCTCTGGAGCCAAGTGACCTGGAAAGCTGATGCTGTGGCAGAGCATTCAACTCCTGGATAACACAGCAAATTCCCTACCCTACTGGCTGCAGAAGAGGCAAATGCAGGAAATAGTTAGAAATGTGGTATCTACAATGTGATGCCTCAAAAAACCAACTGAAAGCCCTGGGTTTGAATACAGAAGGTGTATGAGTCACAACTTGATTGTTCCTTTTCAAATTTCCAGGGGCATAAACCTATTCCCCTGCCAGGGAAAAGAAAAGCTTGGGGTAACTTTGGGAAGAGCCCATGGTGTGTCCTAAACATCATTCAAAATCTTCACAGATCAACTTGCTTACGGTGGAAATCTGACTGCAGATGATGCTGGTCTGCTAAGGTCTACAATGGAGATGCTCCTTCCCCAAACCACTGTGAGAAGAACTGAATTTCTAGCGTGCGTGATGGGACATCTCCTTTCTGAAACGGAAACTAAATGCTCTTGAAGCTCACAGAAATTTGTGGAAACTGTCTCGTATTAATTTCCCCAGGATGTCAAAGATAACTGAATTTTCAGGTCTTATCAATATATAAAACTGTTGACTGCTAATGAAATGGGGAATATTTCTGACTACAAATTTTGGAATTTATCTGGAGTCTGCATGCATTTTTATGTATCTTTTAAGAAAAAAATATGTCTACTTTCCTCTACTCAGCCACAGATGGTGTCTTGGTACCCTTAGTTTCCAGACTGAGAGCCACCAACTGCACTACAGGATCACATATCACTTTGCCTAAAGAACTCCTTGCCTTAAGCACAGAATGGAGGTCAGAATCTCCCTCTGATCTTTGCACAGAGCTCCTGCTGATGTGAATGGAGCAGAGGTGCCAGTGGGGAAGGGAGGGAAGTGGAGTCTCACATTTGCAGTCATGCCCATTCCCTGTAGCTTACCAAAGGGAATGTGTCATCTCTTCTGAGTGAGCTTAATAATGCTGCACCGTGTGGCTCTGAAGATCAGTCTTACCAACACCATTTCTTCTTCTGGCAGATGATATTAAAATATACTCATGGCTGCTCACAGAGATTATTACTGCAATAAGTTATCCATCCTTTAAAAACCTGTTTTCGCCACTACCAGAGCAGTTGCTGAAGCATCCTGGCCCTGTAGCCAGCTTTTCACAACAGTGGTGGTACAGATACAGCACATGAAACATATTTCACATCACAAATTTTCACCTATGGGATCATTTCAGCAAAACTCTCTACACAGAAATCAACCAGAACCTTTTCGCCTCTGTTTCTCTGTTTTGGCTTCTCAAAAAAATCCTCTGGATTATGCTTATAAACGTTTATGCTCTGTCATTACACTTTGCACCAGCCTGTTAGTTTTCCTCAGTGATGAAGAATGGCTGAACAGCACAACTCAACAACCGAATGCTTCCTTCCATGCCTGTTGTATCACTTGGGATTGACTGCTGGACTACTGCTATGGGGGGAATAGTAGGGGTGTCTCCCCAAGAAACAGCCATACTGTGTTTTTGAATAAGGCATTTCCTTAAAGATACCCTAATTCTACAGACTGGATGTACATCTAATGACAAAAGCTTTATTACAGAGTCTCGATATTAATCTAATGACAAGAGGAATTAGGTGTAGATACTATTTACTCAGCACTGTGCTGCCACACTCAGTGTTTCTGTCCTTCCCCTCCTCATTTTGCAACAAGGGTAACAGAAGAAACAGTAACTGAGTTACAGTAATACCCCTATGAGCCCAAGAAACTGGGACAGCATGTGGTTGTCTCTCTATAGAGAAAAAGATTTGATTTTTGCTGATTGTAGAAGACTTAATAATACCACCAAACCCATTTACTGCATCAGCCTTTCCACTTCTACCGCTGGAGGGTGTGGAAGTTCATGCCTCCAACAGCAGACTGTTTCCAAATGGTAAACTGCGACCCTACCTGAGGACAACCTTCAATTTGCATTTGGAAGGACTTCTGTGCAAGCACAAAGCCAGAGAGTTACGCTAAAATTCTCACAATTAAATAATAATAATAAAAAAAAATCCCAAGTATCTGAAATTTTCATCTTGCTTCTGCCACTGACTAGTTCCAGTTGCATTAGAGAACACAGTCTGAGACGGAGTCTGATTTACCAAATTACCCACCAGCCTGGGACGTGAAGGGCTGGGTTCTAACCACGCACCTGCCCTTTCCCTAAGGTACAGCTTACCACAGGTCAGCTATAGGCTTCAGTTTGCCAGTCTCTGGAATATGAAAAGTAGTAGTTTATGTCAAATCCGCTACTTAAGGAGGGCCAAGAATCAATGTGGAAGTGAGAGAAAGTATAGTTTTGTGGGTGGCCTGGCCTACACTCAATTGGAAGCATGCTGCCTGCTCTGGCAGGTTTCCAGAGTTTCTTACTCTATGTTAAAAACAGAGCCTTGAGCTTCCAATGAAGTAAATCAGCGTACTGATCTCAGCATGGACTGAGTGTACTGTACATCAAACTCCCTCCACATATCTCCTCCCCTTGCTTCCGACACCCATGTCTTATCTGCTGTCCTTAAAAGAATGTACAGGGAGCAGAACTTGTAATGACACCAAAATGGAAACAAGTCTGCTGCGATGTATTGGATGGGTGAAGAAGATCCCTCTGAAGGAACAGCAGAAAGCATCATCAAGCTGTTTTCAGCTATTGATCTGTGTGCAGTTGTTACACAGGACTGAAACTACACAACCCAGGGCTACAAGTGCACAGAAATACTTGAACTAGCTCTGGAGCAGCAGAAGGGTCTTTCTGGAAGAGAGAAGAGCAGACAGCGTGGCTTGCCTGGGTGCACAGACAGCACTGCGAGGCAGGGGGTACCTGCCTCTGGAAAGCTGTTTCACTGCAGTCAGACTCAGAGTTATCACTACAAATACCCCAGTGCTGGAGCAAATGTACATGACCACAATTATTTGCAAAAGAACATTTTTTTGGTGCTGATTACTTATGTATCCTGTTTGTGTGCTATCTTCTAATTACTCTACATTATACTCTCTTTATTTTAGTTGTTAGGTTTTAAACTGCTCCATTGATGTCATTAACCTTTGAGATGGTTTTCTACAAACTTTTATCCCTTCTCCATTACTAACTGCACTTCTCTGTAGAACTAGCCCTCTTCTTGTTATTAGCGGAAAAGATGTAGCACAGGTCTGGCATTCTTTGCCATGTTTTGAATAATTAAGTAGCATTTGCAGAAGAGAATCATAGTAGGGTTTGTGTTGGAACAATCCTTAAAGTCTGCACAATACCAGCAGAAGTTAAGCTAAACAGCTTCTAGAAACATAACCAGAAGTTTCGCTTTACTACTTGGTAGGATTAAATACAATTAACAATTAAATATAATGATGCTTATCTGATATCATTCAGCTCTAAGTTTAGTGGTCTTGCTCTTTGCCAGTGTACTTTAAAAATGGTATGACAGTCTTACCAACTGATAGCTACTTAATAGATAAGAAAAAAAGAAAGAAAAAATATTTCTTGCTGTTTCTCTATATTCATAATGAGCCCTAAAATATCCTGAAAACACCAGAACAGAAGAGTACTTTATTTTTTGAAATGCAGCCAGGGTTTAGGATGTGTGGGGGGTGGAATGGTGGATGGAAACACCAAATAGAAAAGTAACTTTTATGTTATATATGGCTAGGCTTAAAAATGACAATAAACCATGCTAGCTAAGCAATGCAATTGAGTAAATCAAATGGTTCATAGATGTGACTCCAAACGTGGCACCTGTCAAACATTTATGACGTACCTACTCTAAATCCTAATAATGCCATCTGGGCTGCAACCAAACACTCCCTGTGAGAGCCCTCCTGTGTGCTGCAGTGAGATGGTAGCACCTCTCTAACCACATGCATTTCAGGGCTTTAGATAGCATGGGCCAGCTGTGCTAGGTATTACAAAACACACCTACTCGGTGCACTCTGTTCCAACACAAAATAAACACCAACCTGCTCCCCAGATGGAGGCAGAGACAGGTACAAGTTGAAGACATAGAGACCAATAGTGCTGTCACTGATTTCAATTAAAACATCAGTTTTCATGCTTAAAACAGCTCAATATCCTCTTCAAAATGAGCTTTTAAAACCACTTCTAACATATACACCAAGGAGGTGCACACTCCAGCCATTTGGTCCTGTGCAGAAGTTTTCCACCAGAAACTGATTTCATTGTAATGACAGACAACATAGAGAATAGAAATTTTCAGTTCCCCTCGAAGCTGCTAAATAGAGCTTAAAGACTAACTAGCAAAATAGATAAAAGAATGCAAAAGTAGACACACAGGATGCTAAATGTAGCTGGAACCAGTGGATAAACAAATAATGAGGAATATAGTGGCTTTTGTGGCAAAGCCACATAGCAAGAAGGAACAGCGCATGCCCTAAGGCAAGTTCAAGGCAAGGTCATCTGTCACTTTGCGGGCACTCAGTGAGTACGACCACCAGAGACCCCTTCAGAAAACCCTCTAGGACCATAAAAGGGTTTCCAATAAGAGGCAGATGCATGCAAACTAGTTCTAGGAAAAGTGGTGTTTATGTATTAGCTACGAAGTGCACTGTGATGAATATATATGGCCCTGTAGTAAAATTTCTCAATACACCCGATTAGAGGAGATATCCTCCGGGTGTGTTCAGCGCACTGAGAATAAAGAATGCCTGCTTTCTAATACTTCAAATTGTGTTAGAAAGTTTGTTTTATAGCCAATTTTGGTATCAGTAAAGTATGCAATATTCCTGACAGTAAATGTGATGAAGGTAATAAATTCATTCAGTCACTCTTTCAGATGGAGCACAGTAAACCAAACCAAACCAAACCAAACACAACGTCCCCCCCTCAAAGAACACCTAGACCCAAAAGTTCTTTCTATGCCTCTGGTGCCCCAAGATGCTTTTTTTTGTAGTCAGTGAGCTACTTGACACTGGGGTTCTGTAAGACACCTCCCTCCCTTCCTGCTCTACCTTTACCACAGACTGGTTGTATATCCTCACTGGTATGACGTAGACACTACTCAATAAACATAAAATTACCCAGGGACCACCCTTTCAGACAAAACTTTGTCCACAATTTCAAAATGTCTACAAATTCCAGATGTCTTCCTTTTGAGTCCTCCCAGGCAAACATTCTTTCTCAGGTATCCAACTCTCAGCTTCCCCAAGCTACGAACCTCTTTGCAACACCAAATGCCTGCCAACTCACAGCTCTGAACAAGGAGCACTGCTAAAAGCCAGACTGACACATCAGCTCCTCTAGGATTTGAGTGTATTCAACCGCCCTCTTGACACTCTCTGTAATTCCTCCTCTATTTTCCGCATTTACCACACTCTAGTTCTTCCTTCTTAATGCCTGATATTACCCTCATCTAATTTCACGTGCACTTTCCATGCATCCCCCGCACTGGGAATACCTTTGCCACTCTCCAGAGAGCAGGAAAATGCTCTAACTTCCTCTAACACCCTCCCAGAACACTGCTTTGACTTGGCTTTTTCAAACCCTTTCAAGACTAAGTTTGAGGTTCTTCTCTTACCCCACCTCTTCCTGGAACACCATTAGGTCCTTCCTCCACCTCCTTAAGGTGAGCTCTGGCTAACAGGTAAGGGCCATCCACACGCAGGGACCCAGCCCATTTATCAATTTGCAGATGTCCCTCCACAGCAATATTGCCGTGTCCTACTGCTCAATGAATTCAAAAGAAAAAAAGAAAATAATAATTTGAAATATGTTTTGTAAGTCAAGCACACACCTTCAGTGGGAAACTCTCAAATGGACTAGAGAAAAGCCTTTGGAGAAAAACTTTCAGAGAAAAACCTACCTGGTTCCTATTTAACTTCCACTTTACCAAACTTTGACACTCACCAAGAAAAAAAATTGCCTGCAGAGGAATCTCAGCCCCAATGCCCGGAGCACCTCTTCCCTCTCCTTCTCCACTGACCTTGGTGTTGCCATGTTGTTTCCCTCACATGTTCTCACCCCCTTGTCTTCTCTGACTAGAAGAAAAAACTGTGCGATTTTGTTTTGATTTTCTTCTTAAATATGTCATCACAGAGGTGTTAGCAGCCTCTCCCATTGGCCCAGTTTTGGCCAGCAGCATGTCCATCTTCAGAGCCATCAGCCAGTGGCTCTGCCAGACACGGTGGAAGCTTCCAGCAGCTTCCCACAGGAGCCACCTCTGTGGTCCCCCTGCTACAAAAAAAACAGGCTGGCAAAACCAATACCCAGTGCTTTAATACCCTAAAACTCTGCCTCTGACAGCGTTCAAAGAACTGTGCTTGTATGAGGTTTTACATAACCTGACTCACACTGCCCTTTCTAAACAGTAACATAGAGACAACAGTACAAACAACACAAATTATCCACTGCGAATCTTCTTCCTTAAATTCTGTAATTTGTAAACAATGGCAATGTTATGCTGTTGCTTATTAATTAGAGCAGGTGTTGTTTAATCGAGTGCAGGAATTCAGCTCTTGGGAAGGGCCTCAAAGATCTGTTGAAAGAATGCAATACATTCAGGTACAACAAACCCACTTGACTTGTGTGGAAGCAGAACGTTCCTCTTCTGTCCCACCCCGAGCTTGTTTCCCATGGAGTGCAATGACCCAGCACAGCAACTCCTGCCCTCATTCAGGCACTGCCTCTTCTGCTGGCACGGGCAGCATCAGTGCCTGTGGTTCATGTCACTTGGAAAGAACATTTTTACTGTAAGACTAACACAGAGAAAAAGCTGAAGAGCTACGCAGTCCATTCTTGCTAATCTAAGTATTTTCCCATGTATACACTGTAAAAGATAAAGAAACCACTGAGTTTTTAAACTCCCTTTCTTCAAATGTCTACATACATACATAAACACATACTTGCACACACAGAAATACTGATATACAAAAAAGGGAAAAGAAAATAACTGAATCAAGTGGAGCAGCTCTGAACCCTTCCAAGATCTTCAGCAAAGACACTGTTGTGTGACAAGCCTCTTGAGACTTTCTCTGTTTGGGAATACCATTACCATACACACAGGACTGATGCCACACCTTGCAGCACCGAGGCCTCCTGTTTCCCCACACACTGTTTTTAAGGTGCTTTGGAAAATGTGTCTCATTCATTTTTCATATGGACTTAGGGCTTAGTGTAAGAGCTTTCAGAAGTGTTGTCGAGGCAGTGTTACATTGAGAAGTCTAAGAAAAATGCAGTTGGCATAACCCAAGTTATGTGCCTGTAGAATGGATTCTTTCCCCACCAATATAAGACCTACACCCAGCGTCAGCTACATGTCTTCCCCTCTTTTCTTTTTGGCTTTTTCTGTGCTTAAAACTTCAAAATGTACACAACCACACAGTGCCTCTAAATTTCACTAAATTTCAATTTTAGTTTTTGTTAAAATAAACTATTTCCTTGAGCAATCCAACAATACTTTACAAGCACATTGGGGAGAAATAAGCAGATATGCCCAACTTTAGCTGTATGAGTAATTCAATGCGGCCTGCTCACACATGGCCTCCTCAATGCGACTTACTTGTAGGTTTGAGTAGGACAAGAAAAGTTAGCCACCCTGTTTTCAGTAGGGGATGTCAGCATTCAAACAGGTGCTGAATATTAAGTAGTAAGTGGTGCTCCCATTATAAATCCTTTCTAAAAAAAACCCCCAACAAAACCAACCAGGACTGCAATCTCTTTTTCCAGCAAACTGTGAAGATGTAGCACAAACACTGTTGGATCTGGGAAAATAAAGTAGCATGAGAAATAATCACCCCAAAGAAAAGACCTGGTTCACTCGTAGGCTTTTTATCTGTTTCCTTAGCAAACATGCCCATTGGAGCCTGAACTCTTGGCCTCAGGTGTTCTGAAAAGAGGTAGGGCCCGAATCACCACCTTTCATTACTACAGAAATTAACCCATTTCCTTGGATGAACTGATGCATATTTTTCCAGTTACCCAAAGCAAATGTTTATTGCTTTTTTATTTCTTTTCCTCTAAACTCGTGGTTCTCAGGAAGGAATCCTGGTAGCTTAGTCTGAATCTTAAAAATTCCTGAGAACAAAACCTACAAGCTTTGATTCTGTAGCTGACCCAGATCAGAGCAGTGCAGAGGCAGTAAACTAAATACCCTAAGCCATAGGGCACATCTACCAACCACCTGCTTTGACCTGCTGTAGGGGATGCAGGACAGGGCACAACTTAGAACAAAAAACGTTTTTTTAATGTAGTCTCTGCAGTGGTACAAACACTTTTATCTCTGGTGCTGTTACACACACCCATCTAAGAAAATGAGTAGCAAGACACAGAGATAATATGATTGTTTTCTCTATTAAAGGGTGTATTTCAGAGGAATTATATTTTGCTATTTTTATAACTAAGGCAATAAAATATTGTGGGGTTTACATTTCATCAGCAAGCCCATGTTTGATTACAGAAACAAACTGAATAGAATAGTTTGCTAGGAATATAGTGAATATGAAGGTCAGGGCTTATGCCAGACTGCTGGGCAGCAAGCTGAGTGCAGGAACCCACCTGCTCACTTCTTGTCAAAACCAAAGTGCTCAGGCTGTTCTAACACTGCACCTCATCCTAGCACAGGACAAAAAACAGGCAAACCCCTGCAGTTTAGCATGCTCCAACAGCATGCTTTGGCCACTGAATTAATTTTCATCTGCAGTTGTCTTCAAAAGTAGTTTTAAGTACCAGATCTCAAAGGATGAGGACTAACAGCTTGCACTGTGTTGCCAGCAATGTTCTCAGCAGGGACTGGAGTCCAATGAATAAAATTAATCCAGGGACAGATAAATCCAGCTGCAAACTTTTCATGATGCCACACAATACCAAGCAGAAAAAACCCAAATACTTCCATCTATTTACACAGACTTCTCATCCTGATCTAGGGTGGATAAGACAAATGCTAAAAATAGCTCAAATCTATTTTTATAAAAGGCAAATTGAAGGTTATAAGTTAGCTGAACCAGTCTGGAATCCATTATACTATTACAATAACATTTTGACAGCCTAAGTAGACTCAGTTAAACCTACCAAAGGTCACCTTTAAAACAAAGATCTACTTTTTGAACTGTGTTCCATGTCTTGGACCTGCTGCGCGCTTCAAAAGAAGTCTGGTGGAAGAGACACTGGGGTTTCCACACAGATATCCCTTTACATTTTATTGCAAGAACTGAACAATGCCTTATCTTGCTCCAATCATTATTTCACTTAAATGCATTGTGCTTGAGAGGCCCAGACCTACATTTAGCTAAGAAATGAATCATCTTCTCTCCACATAAAAGAGTCATCCCTTACAGTCAGGGTGTTGAAACTAGTTTTGCAACTACTTTACAAAAATAACCACGTTAACACATGGGGAAATAGGGAAAAAGAAAAAAAATAATAAAAGATAGTTTCATTAGAAAAATAAAATCTACCATGCATGACAAATTTAACAATTACCAGCTGATGCTGGTCCATTAATCCATAATAAGAACCAGCCATTCACAACTGTTCAAAACAAACTTGAAAAATGTTGGTAGTTCAAGTTGGTATTTCAAAGTGTACTGAATATCAGAGTCACAAGCCCACCATCCTGGCATTCCTGTACCTTTCTGTTTCCACGAAGTGCACCACAAAAGTCCCAGACCATAAACTACGAAGCGATGACACTCTATTCCCAATAGCAGTTCAACTGAGAAAAGCCAGCTTAGCTAACCGTGGAGCTACAGCTGTGCACAGCTCTTCAGCTCCGTGCAGGACGAGGGCCGCAGTGGGCACAAGGAGACAGAAGTGCCGCACGGCCGCACGAGGCGCGAATAAATAGGGAAACTGGCCATCGCTGCGGGGTATTTCTGCCGCAACGGGGAGTTTCGAAACCGGCGCGCTGATAACGGAGCCCGGGGGTTTGCCCTGCCGCAGTCAGACCCTCTACATGTAAGAAATGCTCCCGACAAGTGTAGCTACCGCACTACGACACACACGTGCCCGGCGCCCAGGTGAGGGGTGCACTATGTGAAGCACTCTGGATGGAGAAGCTGCATTTCTGCAGCTGCGCGGGATTCTTGAGAAGCCTGTGTGCCCACATGAAGAAAACAGAGGAAATGCCAAGCAGAACTGTCCGTGCTGCCCACACAGCCCTGCCCGGCAGGTGACAGCGGCGCTGGGGCCCCGGGCCAGGGCAGCTCCGCGGGGTGACCCCGCTCGGCTGCGGGAGACTCCGCGGCTCGCTCCGTGAGCGGAGGCTG
>VZTG01001230.1:683479-740288 GCA_013397845.1 Melanocharis versteri | reverse complement strand
GCTCCACTCGCCGCCGCCGCACCGGCCCTGCCCGCGGACGGGAGGCGGCGCCGGGGCGGGACGGGGACGGGGGACAGGACAGGGACACCCCGGCTCCGCGGGACCGGGATCCCACCTGGGTGCTGGGGGCAGGAACAGCCTGCGGTTGCTGAAGAGAGCTGGCTGGAAATACAGGAGACGAGTTACAAGGGGCAGTAGCCGGAAGAGGGGAAAGAAAAAAAACAAAAACAAAAAAACCCCAAACAAACAAAGAGATTTTCCACAACCCCTGGTCAATAGAATCTCCAAATAAAATTACAGGATGCAGGCTTTAACGGGAATCAACCTGCTGCTTAAGTATCTCTTCAGTGCCTTTTCTTTCCCACCTATTGAACTGCATTTTCCTCGGCACATCTACTCGGCACTACAGGAACTTACTCTAGCACATGCTAGAGATACATTTTCCAGTTCTGTTCTCTCTGTCCTCTGGAAAGGTCTCTTATCACTTCACATCACTTCTACTTATCTGAGTGTTTCAGGCTTGTTTTGGCATTTGCAAGGCGTTAGGCTGTTCGGGCAGACCCCGAAAGTGTCACTTCTCCAGTGATAACTCTGTGTGTAACGGGTGCAGTTTCTCAATTTCGCTCTTATCACAGATGACATTTCCCTTTTTTTTTTTGTGGGGTCCAGTGTGATACCGCGCTACGAGTGTATTACAGCATTCCTAACGTTTTATTGCAACTTGTTTCTTGAGTTCTAACGAAGTAACAGTTTTTTAAAAATCTAATTGTACTGGAATAGGATACGATCTTCCTTTGCCAGCCCTTTTTTTTTTTTTTTTTCCCATGCCAGAGTGAGATTCTCTGTCTTTTAAAGTGGAAATAAAGTTGCTTTCGCTGTTGGAAAAATAAATGATATGTGTGTTAAGGTAGATACGTTTACAGTCATGATTCACCGCATAAAAGCCAAGACAGCCACCACAAGTCCTTATATTCCATATTATGAATTGCTGTTAAACCTTTTGTTGTTTGGCGTTTTTTTCAGCATGGTCAAAATCTTTGCACGTAATTTTTATGTTTGTAGATCGATTCTTCTAATGATAAGAAAATATATGACGATTGAATATAGCCTGTAGAATTTCTTGCGAGAGATGGAGAAGGAACTCGGCACATCCCACTCCCCAAGGAAGACAAGAGCCTCTTGGTGGCCACTGTAGGTCAGTGCAACGATATACATGAAACAGGCCTGTTTGATCGTTTAGTCTCTAACAAAATGTGTTCAAAACGTTTAACAGAAGCTCTGAACTGTCACGGTTGCTTTTGGCTGTTAGGTTTTCATCTGAACTGAGTTTTAAATCGTGGTCCGTAAGACCCCCAGCAACACATAGGCTACCTGAGAGGGACTGAAACCTTAGGCTGGCCCAGATGCCTTATGGAGATAACCTTCCCTCAGAAGAGATTCCATGGTGGCAGATTTAGGGATTCTGTTCAGGTCCCTGGCTGCCAGTATTCAGGACTTTAAAATCTTACCCTGAAGTAGTGATGAATAAGTGTGTGCTCGGTTAGCACTGTCCCACAGAGAAGGCATTGGTGTCAGAGAGCCCTCGTGTGCCCTCTACCAAAAAATGCTGTGGCTGTTTTGCACATCAGACACTCTGTCTACATAGACAGTTAGCCCTTCCTCCTGATCTGTGAAGTCACTATTCTTTCTGTGCGTGTTTGTTAAGAAATCAATGCAAAGACCATTACATAGATAATGTCATAGCATGAACACTCCTTTTAGAATGAACCCCTTAAACAAGAGACCGCCCCAAACCTCTTAGTCAAGTTCTGCACAACAGCAAATGTGACAATTTATATCAGTTTGGCCTGCTCTGGCAGCTCATTGCTGAGAGAGAAGAAACAATTGGCTTCCCTATGTCTGACTAAAAGCTTGATCTGAGTCTGTGAAAAATCATGGAATCATAGAAAATGCTGAGTTGGAAGAGACCCATCAGGATCAGCAAGTCCAACTCCTGGCCCTGCCTGGACACCCCAAGAGTCACACCATGTGCCTGAGAGCATTGTCCGAAAGCTTCTTGAACTCAGATGGGCTCGGTGCTGTGACCACTTCCCTGGGGAGCTGTTCCAGTGCCCAGCCTCCCTCTGGGTGAAGAACCTTTCCCTGATATCCAACCTAAACCTCCCCTGACTCAGCTTCATGTAATTTCCTTGAGTCCTGTCACTGTTCACGAGAGTGGAGAGATCAGTGTCTGCTCCTCTGCTTCCCTCATGAGGATGTTGAAGACCACAGTGAGGTCTCTCGTCACAGTCTCCTCTTCTCCAGGCTGAACAAACCAAGTGACCTCAGCCACTTTTCATAAGGCTTCCCCTCCAGACCCTTCACCATCCTCGTGGCTCTCTTTTGGACACTCTCTGACAGCTTAATGGGTTTTTTACACTGTGACACCCAAAACTGCCCCCAGCACTCGAGGTGAGGCCTCCCCAGTGCAGAGCAGAGCAGGACGCCTCTCTCCCTTGCCCAGCTCGTGATGCTGTGCCGGATGTGCCAGCCAGGACATGGCTGGCCCTCCTGGCTGCCAGGGCACTTAAAAATGAAAGCTACCTTCTCCTTCTTTACCTCAATTTGCAATGTAGTAACTTCTCAGAGTTTCTCCCGAGTTACTCAAGTGGAAATGAGAGTTGATCCCTGTGGCACGTGGTCCCCTACACTTGTCTCTGCATACAGGAAAGCTGGACACATAGCCCAGGAAAGTGCCACAATGGTTTTCCCAGACTGCTGGTATGAATTCCTAGAGAACAAAGAGTGCATATGTGTCCATGTATGGAGCTGCAGGTGATTACATCCCAGCTGTTTACAGCCTACTAAGTGCACCTGTAGTCATTAACCCCAGAGAAATCTTTCAATAGTTTCAAGTACTCAGTCTTACATTCAGTGAATCTAGTAAATAATTGTTTTTTTTTCCTTATGCGAAATTCTGATAACATTTTTTTTTTTGTTTAATAACACATCAGTAAAGTTGCTCACATGTGACATTTCACACATAATTCTGGATTCTTTCAATTTATAAACCTAGTTCTCGTGAAACATGCTTTTAATCAAGGTAACCTATTTAGATAATCTTCTCTCAGGGAAGCATTAGCATCAGCTTTAATAAGTATGTTGCTCAACTAGTTGGTGTTGATTCTGCCGTGCTAGACCAATGCCTTGCTCCCCATCACCCATTTGGACTTCATGCCAATGTTGAAAAGGAGGGACAGGCTCTTTTTACCATCAGAGCATTTACAGCAGAAACCAAGTGATGGAGTAGAAATCCTTGCAGCAGCTAATGCAAGTGTTGAGTTTGGACCCTTGGAGCAGGCAGGTACTGTCAGTCACAAACATACAAATATCAAGAATTTGTTGCCTAGCTTTAGACTGTAGTAATTTTCCTACTTTATTATCCGACTGATTTCTTACCATGGCGTTATTTTGTCACCCTGACTGTGACCAAGTAGCAACAGTTTTATTACTTCCCTAACAGATGCCCCTGTTCTAGTTTCGCTTTCATACTTTTTGTGTCACAGGAGATTCTACAACTGTTACTGGTTTAACCACTCTCTCACAAATCTATGCATAAGTGGTTTCAGTTACCAGTCCTAACAGTGTTAGCTATAAAACAAATAGAAAAAAACCCCTTTGTTAATTTTGGTCAAATTTTTGCTCTGTGCTTTGCAAAAAAATAATTAATTACAGGTGTTTGTGTGGGCAGTACGGGAAAAAAAGCAAATGAATCTGCAGTGGCCAGGTCTGGCATTTTCTGAGTCAAAGGCACAAGCTGAGCATGGACCTGGAACCCATTTTCTACCCATCACATTTTTATCACTTTCACACGCTCAAACCAGCTCTCCTTTCTGTCAGATGCACAGATACAATGCCAGTGAAATCACTGTATAAATACCAGGCTGGATCAGGTATCTTGCTAAGCTCTTCCTACAAATCCTTTGGAAGGGCTCTGAAATAGCTGCATTAGTGCTGCTGAGGCCATGGCTTATAGAGCTGGACACAGATCATGGGAGAGTGGCCCATGAAGTCCTCCTAAGCAGGTCTGTAATGCATACATGCCCTCATGTCTTGTCTCTCTTTATACCTCCTTGCAAGGGATTTAAGCTGATACAGATCTAAATCTATGTATCTGTCTATCTATCTATCTATCTGTCCTCAGGGGTGGGAGGTCAGTTATGCCTCAACACAGAAAGACCTTATGTTCTAGATATTGAAAGAGTAAAAAGTAAAAAGTAAAAAGTAAAAAGTAAAAAGCTTTGTCCCCTGGACATTGAGCCACTCATTCACAGATATAACTAGGTAAGTGTGTGACAAGAAGTGGTATGAAGCTGAAACTCACTTTCTTTTCACAACCCATCCCCTAGATTCAAGCTGCCAACTCTCCTTCTCCAAACGCTTACCCAGGCTGCCCCCCAATTGCTGGCACTCTGCCTATGCACAGCAGTCTCCCACAGGAAGGGATGGGTCCCCGTTTTCTCTTTTGACCGATACCATCCACCTACTTAGTGTTTTATCTCTCTACCATCTGGAGAATATAAAATAAACGTCAATTCCTTTTAAAACCATGGGAGGTATCATTTCCCCTCGTTGACATACAGTTCAAAACATAGCAGACATCCAACGTCCAACATTGCTTTTTTTAAGGTGTGCCTGGATATGATCCAGCTCCCTCTCTATCCTCCACAAGGCAGGCCATTTGTCTTGTCTCAGTAGCCTTAGTTCTGGGAAATCCACTCTTTGTTCCTCTGTGGCATCTTTTTGTTACATCAATTGATCTTAATACCCAAAGAGTTGGTGGCAGCCCTGTATAGATGGGGTTTTTGTGAATTTGTGCCTTAATGCTTTATTTCTTCTTCAGACAGTAGTTGGGGACCAGCTGAGGCCGCAGCTCAGCAGGAATTCCTCCTACCAACACGGTCACAACGGCATGTGCCAGAGGAGAAGACAGCACACATGTACAGAAACATATTTGGAGTACAAGGCTAGTGGAAATAACAGTTGTAACCTGAGGAACACTTGACTTCTTCCTGGAGAGAGTGATAAGCAAAAAGTGATTGATCCTTCCATATAAAAAAAAGAACCAAACACTGAAAGCCAAAAGACAACAGCAAAAAACCCGGTAGGGACACTAGCTGAAAGCTAAGGAAAAGAAGATGGAATAAAAAAAAAATCCAAGAAGGAAATCCTTTAAACAATCTCAAACAGAACAAAATATACTGAAATGCAGAAAATAAAATAATTTGATATATGTGGCAGGAATGTGTTGGCTTTGTTTGGGTAAAGGACAAAAGTCATCACGTACTAAACTAGGTTAGCACTTGTCAGTAGAAAGAACTACATTTCCATTTCATTTTCAGCTGCAGCTCTCACTTCCATCGTAGTGGCATCTGTGGAATCCAAGGATATATGGTGTTTTAAGAGGTCCTGACTTTTTGGAGGCAGTCAATGCCTTAACTCTTGACAGCCTGAAGCACTGTTCTACTTTTGCCCACTAACTACTAAGGTAGAGAAAAACAGTAGAGACAGAACAGTTGGTGCTTTCAGGATGTTTTTATATTTGGTTTCTTTTTCCTTATAGATGCAGTTGTATGCCAGGAACAATTTGTCACTGAGACTGTGGTAACTTAGGATAGAAAGGAAAGATAGTGCAAGGTGAAAGGAGAGGTTTTGCATTGCATTGTATTTTGCAGACACAGCATTTGGAAAGATAGCATCCAGCCAACAGTGGAGTTCATGGCTAAATGCCAAACATGTTTTGACTCATGAGGATTTGCTGGAACATAAAGAGTTCAGAGAAGTAGCTCTGCAATTTACCTCAGTCTTAAAAGACATAGCAATTTTAGGAGTTTACCTTAGACTGGAGATTTCAAGAGGAACATGGGAGTTTCTCTTTAGCTGAGGCCTAAAGCAGGTCAAAAGATTGATTCATAGGATTTAGGAAGATTTAGGGATCCACACCTGTCAGAAAATATTTTGCTATACCTGGAAGAAAATATTTCAGCTCTGAGTTTTCTTAGTCAAGCTGCCTTTTTGCTATTGATAATTGCCTGAGCAATTTTTGAAACTCCCTTCAGTACCTATTGGTGCTTACATATTTTGTAACTGTATCTTCAAAACATTTAAAAATTCCTAAATCTCTTTCTGCCATCTTTTCCTTTTTGATATCTTAAATATGTATGATTCTATGATTCTCTCCTACTGGATTGCCTTGTGTCAACAATGCACTGTATACAGCGTGTTTGGCTTGGAGATGCTTTCAGAGAAAGGGTGAAAAACGTAGAAAGTGTCATATTATCTATGTTACTACAACAGCTTTCACCTTTGTAAAGGCTGCATCTTCACCTTGATTAGACCAAATGCATGTTGAAGCTGGATGTGTCTCATAATGCCTTTTCTCTTGGAAGCTGATTGCAGAGGCGTTGCTAACACTGTGTTTACCTGGGCACCATTTGAGTAGCATCTCTTTTTTCTGTTGGTTTTTCCTGGTTTTCTTGTGTGTTTGGTTTTGTTTGTTTGTTTGTTTTTGTTTAATTACATTTTCAGCATCAGTATAGGTGTCTTTCAGGCACGTGCTTGTGTTCTGCCATGGCATCCTTCACAGTTGGGATGACTTACACAAAACGATTCATTATTGCCAGATTGAAAATCTTTTGCAAAACATCTTTTGCACCAATTCTCCAAGTGAGGAGCGTGTTGGAAGGCACCAGTTATGCACCCCTAAATAAAAAGCTGAAATCTCTTATCTGCTGGGGTACTGCATCTTATATTGATTTAAAATGCCTTAATATGGTTGCTATTACTAAAATGCCGACAGGGATGATAACAGTAGCAATAACAATAATATTGGAAGAGCCAACAAAGAACACAGGTTCTGCTAGTGATGAGTTCTGCTAGTGATGAGTTCTGCTAGTGTGGAGATTGCTACCTGCATTTATGTGCAAATTCCGTGTTGGCTGAACCACTCTTCTGTCTTGGTGTGTATTGAACGAACAGAGTTAATAGAATAGAATAAATGGAATTAATAGAGTAAATGGAATTAATAGAGTAAATAGAATTAATACTAATCCTAAGTATAAAATCGACTTTAAATCCCATAATTAAATTAGAAACACCACTTTCTCAAGCACTCTAAAAATCCTTTGCCTCCTTTAAATACTTTAAAGAAAGGAAATGTTAGTGGAAACTTGACATAATTTTGAACACAGAGCTTTTATTTGGTCACCTGGTCGTCGGTGTTTTTAAATTCATTACTGGCACAGCTCTTCACTTTTCATTGCCAGAAGGCAATGAAAAAAGAAACCATCCCTCGTGGGTTTGTGAGTTGGTGCAGGGAGTACAGCCACCTGCTGGGTAACCCATCGAGGTGCTGCTGGCTGCACAGCTCACAAAGCAGCATCACCAATATTAGTGGCCAAAAGGAGCTGGCAGAGAAAGAGATGTGGATTGCTGCCAACTCCTACCCTTCCCATCACTTTGTTCAGGACCAAATGAGATCCATCAGTCTTTTTCTGGAGTAGGGTCTCACAAGGACCTTGCTCCTGACCTTGTTTTCCTCCCCCTGTGGTGTCAGATGCTGACCTGCCTGATGAGTGAGTTCATTTAATAATGATTCTTTCTTCTGTGCCATGCCTGCTCCTTGAGTCACTCAGATGATACCAGTATGTACATTTTAAATGAAACATTTTTATGTATTATTTAAAATTACAATAAGGGACAAGACACTGTCTCCTTAAACCACAGTCCTGGGTAATTACAGCTAGGTTAAGCACTGGAGACCAGAAGTCAAACCCAAACTATTCAATTGCTGTAGCAAAAAATAATATTCCCTAAGATTCTGTAGCAAGGTGCTCTGCCTAAGTGGGGATACAGCAGCTTGAACTTAGTCACATTTACAATTTATCAGTGAGGGATTGAGCAAGGAGGGTCTGCTGATCACTGATAAGGTTGAGCAAAGAGTCTGCTGTTTTTAGAGGATATGAAAGCCAGGTGCTTCCTGGCTGAGGCTTGCATCAGCAAGGCTGTGCAGGCCCTGATACGGAAGTGAGAGTCAGAAGTGTCAAGCAGAAGAAACCGAAGAGGTCATAACACCTTTCCAGCAACAAAGCATATTTTGCTGAGTGAACCTGACAACACATAATCTAATAACGCGTATGACTGACAGTCAAACATTTTATTCTATAAGAGGCCAGTCCCACTTTTTCGTGGCGAGGACATCTAGCATACCTCCCTAAGGTGTCTGAAGATCCTTCCTTGGAGTGCTGCCCTGAAGGTTACTCCTCAAGGCTGAGCTTGGCACTGACATAGATGTTATTTTTCTTTTCTATTCATAATGAAATATCTTTCATGACATCATTCACTAGAGTGATACAGAACTGTTGGCTAAAGTATGCATTCACAGTCAGGCTAAACAAAAAAAAAAAAGAGATTAAGCATGTAGCCAAGTGTTTCTGGAATAGTCCTAGTAGCTCTTCATTGCTTCAACAAGGTATTTTCTTTCCAAGAAATATTAATCTTTCACATATCAGCTCTGTTTGCCATCTCACACTAACTATTGATTCTTGCGAACTTCTCCAAATATTTTAAGACTAGAGTTCAAGCCGTGTCCTGAACCAAAATATGGACTTCCTACGCCAACAGTGAAAAGCAAAATCTTAAGTTTAGTTGTAATAGGACATAATACCAACCACCAGCTTTGTGGTTCCCTGCAACTGAGACCACAGGACTTAGTTTTATTGATGGTGGGCAAGTCTGCCTTCTCTTACTGATTCTGGGTGCCTAGTTTCTAAAAAAACCCTCGGTTCTAGAAGAATATTCTAGGACATCAAACATGCTAGACTGTGGTGTATATTCTCTGAATCCCTAACGGGAGGGGAGTCTGTGTGCCAAGTCTAATGACCAAACAGGCACCAGAGCACTCCAGAGGGTGTCAGGTTCATTACTTGCATTCACTTTTGTCTTTAGACTTTTGAATATGCTCCACAGCAACCTCCCTTGATTACCAACTACAAATTCTGGTTTTGCCTTGACTACAAAGATCTGTAAGTTCTTGATTCTTTTTCTAGTAGTATTCTCATTTGGCAAACTTCTAGAAGAAAGTTAGGAAAAGGTCACAAAGAAGTTGCACTGTGACTCACTCAGTGGAGGCAAGATGTCTGATTCTAGTAATCTGTTCTGACGAAGTAAAATTTATTTTAATATCAAAATTTTTCAGGATGGATAGGAACAAAGATTTGCCCCTTGTCTAGAACTCAGGCAGTAGAGAAAATGCAACATACTGAAAAGCAGGAGTTGTCAAGTTTGAAACCAAACTTTAATTTTGTGCCTCAGTTTTTATATTTTAAATTTACTGGATATACTTTTTTTTGCAAGCATCGTTACATTTAGATAGGAGTTATTAGCAATGAGATCTCTAACTGAGGTGCAACTCAGAGGTCAGAACTCAAATGTGCTGTTTCCATGTAGGATGGCTAAGCATCTAAATGGATTGCATCTGCCATTACCTGTAATTTTGTGCCTGCAATTCAAAAGAAGGAGCTTTCCATCCTCGTTTCAACATTTGGTTCACAACACGCATTTAATAGAACCTTCTCTTTTGAGTATTCAGCTGCACATAATGACCCAAAATACTAAGGCTAGACGTTCATGACCAGTTGATGACACCAGAATAGTACATCAAAGAAAGTGTCTTGTAGATGACTGGTCAATAAATCTGCTTGACAATTTAATTGGTATAATTGATAAAATCCATATAACTACTAGGGAGGAAATTAAATTACTTTATACAAATCAGATTGGGATTTAGATTAAAATTTTCTGGGTCAATTCGCTCTCTGCAAATTATGTTATGGAAGACCCCCTGGTTTGAAACACACTTGTGAAGCTTTCCCCTAAAAAGTGTCTTAATTCGTATAGAACGGCATAGCCTAATATCTCTGTACACAATATATCCATTTCCCCGTGTAGTCTTCAATTCACCATGTGGAAAAAATACACATACGCACAAAAATGCCACAATAACCACAGATAGTATTGTTCTTTTTTTCTTATGTGCAAAGATAGTGCCTTAGGAGGCACAACAGGTTGTGGCAATGCTCAGACCTCACTGGTGTTATTCATGAAGGCCTTTTACTGTAGCAGTGGTGAGACTGAGGGCTTCACGATGTTCTCAGCTGAAGGGGAAGACAGCTGGAATTGCTGAATGGAGGTCCACAGTTTGCGTTATTTTGTGGTAGAAAGGCTAAATAATTCCAACAGCTTTTTTCAGCCTTAAAACCCATGAAAGGAAGTACATTTAGTTTTTTGCTTTTCAAGCTTGATGGAGAGCAAAGGAAGAGCTTTTTCTTTCTGTTATGTAGTAGAAAAATGAGAGGATTTTTGCTGATCCTGTTGTTTCTGTGCTGATGCATCTGGACCTTCTCAGGTTCTGAGGGAGAGGCACGATTGCTTCTGCCAAGCCTCAGAAATCTCCACCTATTTCTGATACAGAAGAGTTTAATCGAGGGTTTAATTGTGATCTTGGCATGCAGCCTTGGGAGTGCTTGTACACACGTTTGTAGGAAAGCAGAGACACACAGGAAAATGGTGCACTTAAATGGGAGGGATAGACAAAGCCTGGAGGCAACTCCAGTCCCACAGCCTGCTTCCAGGAGATGGTACTGCAGTCTCTGAGAAGGGAAGATGCTTTTCATGGGGAACAAAACAACATCTACCAGTTGTCAAGGAAAAGAAATGGTCACAAGCCTGCTGCTTGTGTTTACATGACTGCATACCAGCTGTACAGTAATATTGTAATAAAAGCTGTTGGGGCAATCATTGTTATGCTGCTGCTGTTTAGCAGCTTGCTTCCAATATTGCATTACAAAAATTACATATTTCATGTAATCAGGTCTGTCTCTTACTTAATCATCCCACTCCGTGTATAAATCTCTAAAGTGGACAGGTCTATAAATCACATGCATTTTTCATTTACCGTTTATTCTAAGCCAGGCAGTTTCTTATTTAAATTGCCATATGAATAAATCTAATAATCCTTATTCACTTACATCATCTCAAACTTTAAATCTAGTTCTGACTGAGGTCATAAGTGAAATCAGTATTAAGGGCAAAACTAGCAGCTGTAACAACTATAATAGCTCACCAAATTATGTTAACGGGCTGAAATAACATTAAAAATGAGGAAAAATTGAATTATATTATTAAAGCATGCTATGCTGAATCAGGCAAACATTTAGCCTAACCAGAGATCCTGAATGTGCATGTACTGCGTTTATCACCGCACTAGTCCATATGCCCTGGACAAATGAGGAGTAAAGACACTCACCCAAACATGTCTATTTATAAACTGCATTTGTGTATGGTATTATGCAGATTTCTGTAATGCAATAAAAAGATTCTAAACAACTGTCCTCACAACTAGAGCCAGAAATGCATTTCTTGGCTTGGAATGGGTAGTGTTGCTGGTCTTCTATTATGTGATTCTGAACCTTTAAATCATCAATGCAGAAGATCTTATGGAGGAGCTATCAAAATTATTCCTCCCTCTTCCTGAAAAACCCAACAAATCCCATTTTGCTGTTAAAGAAAATGAAAGGACTGACTCAAGCATTCCATCTGTCTAAGAAACAACCTACAATTCCTATGAAAATTCACACACAAAAGGAAAAGAAAGAGTTCTCTGGTGGTAAAGGAAACATATGTCACAGAGGAGGGTCAGAGAATCTTCAGCATTACTCCCGAGATCGATGGATTTCAGAGGCTTTGCTTATAGCTGTCACCTGGATGTCACAGTGCTTGCCTTTACTTGAAGCTTCCTGCAGCAGCTTCTGCAAGGAAGTTTCCCTCCAGAGCCTGGAAAGAAGAAAGACATTGTTCACATTCTCACTGCTATTTTTAATAGAAAGTGGACTTGTTATTTGTGTGCAATTGATATTTAGTGTTTGGATTGCTGCACCTTATAAATATCACTCATTATATCTACTTGTTCCCAGTACTGATGGAAAGAGTGTGAGGATCAGGGTGGGATCCTTCCTATGCTGAGCTCCTCCAGCTTCTGGCAACGCACAGCACAAGGGCTTCCTTCGCCAGAGGTTGCCTTTGGAACATCATCTTTCTCAGCTGTCCCTGGCCCTATTTCAATTGATCCAATTCCCTTTTGAAATCGTTTGCACTTTAGGTTTCCACAATATCCTCACATGGAGGTCTCCACAATATCCTCATATGCTGCTTGGGGTAATCTGTTATCTGGTCATTTTATTAATTGTGCCTTATATCATATGATCTGTGTTATGAGAAACAGTAACCAAACAAAACAAACATTCCTTGTTGTGGGAATGTTACAGACCTTTCTCAGTCAAAACCTTCAGGTGAGCTAGTCCATACTTCCGATCCCCCTTCTTGCCTGTTTCCACACCTTCATTAGTGCTTTATGCAGTGGCATAAAGATGCTCTGTTTCCCATTTGATTTCCAAGACAGCAGAACATTTCATTTACAAACGGGGTGGTTAGGAGATCCCTGGGCTTAGCAGGTTCTGGGACAAGGAGAGAAGAAGCAAATCCCCCACTCCCCAGCCTCTCTTGGCACCAGCCACATCAGCACTGCTGAGCCTGAGCATCCTGAGGCAACCATTGCTTTGATTCCTTCAATTCTGTGCACTTTGTTAGGATAAAGCCAGATTGCCTTTATGCACCCTTTTTTTATTATCATGGATTTTCTAGGAACAGATTAATTGGCACAAGTAGCCAAAAACTATTGCAATTTTTTTTAATCACTGTAATCCAGAAAATTCAGCAAGCAAATACACACACACACACACACACGCACGCACACACACGCACACACACAAGTAAGGCCAGAATAGTGCATTGGAAAACACTCCGAGCTTATTTATTTTGCCAGCTGTAATTATTTTTTATTGTTTATAAGACCAAATAGAGCAATACAATTTCATAGTGGATATGCAGTGATTGCCAGGGCACTCTGGGGGCTGGGTGCTTCCTGGGGTCCAGCACCGTGGGAGCATCCCAGGGCCAGGACCCCACAGGTAAAACCTGTCTCACCACCCTGGCTTGGGAGCAGGAGAGCCCTGGGCAGCCCCAGCTCTTGGCACAGGCACCCCTCTGAGGACAGCTGGGGGACCCCAGGGCCATGGCAGAGTTCATCAGTGGCACAGCAATGTGGGGAACCCTGAAATGTGGCAGAACTCAAACCAAGTTCAAACCAAGGGGACACTTCTGTGCTGACCACTGTGGGTTGTGATACCTTGTAATATATTTTGTAAAGAATTAATTTTTAGCAGAATGGGCCCTTACACTATTAACCAGTGTCATATTTTTAGTGGGAGACAAGTCATCTCTCATCTTTTAGTGATTGAAGTTATGATTATTGGAGAATAGATTGGTGAGATCTGGTATCTAGCAAAGACATGACACTTTCCCGTAGGTAGAAAAGAGCAGCTTTTCTGTTAGGCAAATAAAGATATTTGCTAAGCCTCTACTTTAATTCAGCATTAAATAGTTGCCATGATTTTGTTCTTTTTAGCCATATCATTATAACTATATTCTCATACATTTTGAATAGATGTCTACAAATTAGCAATGAAGGACTTGTGAGTATTTCATACTAAGTCCCTGTGGAGAGCGCCAGGTCCTTCTAGATTTTATGTGTACCTGATAGGCAGAACCACACCTGTGTGTACCAACAAGACATAGCAAACATCTGCTGCTCTCTATCCAATGGGACAGTGCTGGCTTCATAAGCAGCCTCAAAGGAAATCATATTAGGTCTTTGTGCCTTCATTACCTCTTCCATGACTTTAACATTTTCTGTGACTTTGCGACTGCTAACAGCTGTCCAGAATAAATAGGGCATGTTTGAGTTGCTGCTTTTCACTGCCAGAGATCTCCAAGTGATTAGCTAAAAGTCTTCATGATTCCGTCACGTCACCTGCCTATTGTTTCAGTACATTCCATACTTACACATCGAAAGCTGCTACTCTGGGGATGTCAGATCTCGTTTCTCTCTGCAGACAAGGTTTTAAAAAAAATCCATCACGTTGCCCCTGTTCTGAGCTGGTCCTGCCCTTTACGGAAATGTACTGGGTTTGGCTGGGATGGAGTTAATTTTCTCCATAGTAGTTGGTATGAGGCTGGGGTTAAACCATGACAGAATGGAGGGAACTTTTGTGGACAAATATCCTTAATTTCAGTAATAACTTCTTTTTAATGACGGAGTCAGAGAAAAAAATGGTTGTTTTGTGGGGCAAGCATGGGGGAAGTCGCAGCGGAGGGAGGAAATTCCCTTTTTGCCTCTAGATATCCTGGTAAGGATCGGTGGTGGCAGCTCCTCGAGCAGAGTGCTTTAACCTCTCCTTTTCCTCCAGCTGCCAGAGGGGGAAAAGGTAGCTCAGAGACTGCTGGGAGTTGCAGTCCTAGATTATGCCAGCCTTTAGCACAGGAATCTGGCAGAATTCCCCGCTGGAAAGAGCACAGTGTTTATACAGAACCTTCTCTGCACACGGGAGGAAGTCCAAAATGCAAAGCCCTGGCCCAAAATGCTGAGGAGCCTCCTCTCTTCTTCTCGTGCAGGCTCTAAAGCTGAGAGCTGCTCTTGGCCCCATGCCCCAGGGATGAAACCCTCTCTTTTCTTTCCTTTCTTGCTCATTTAATCCATAATCTTAGGAGCAAGCTCCACTTTGGGTTAGGGGTGTTGCCTATTCTCCCCTCCTCCGAGCAATCCTGCTGAATGCGGGGATGTCACTTGTTAAGTGCCTATCTCAGAGCTATGTCGGGCACTGCCACCCACTCGGCACTCTGAGCCTGATATATTCTCCATAGAGAATATCCTTATAATTACTGCTTTTTAGGGAAACCGTAAGGATTGCCTTTTTCTTTCCCTTTTGCTTTTTTCCCCCCTCCCCTTCTCTTTTAATAAAAACACAGTGAAAGTGTTTATCTTTTGTTTAATAGTCTGCTTGGTTAAAACATTCCCTCAGGGAAATGATGCACCGCACTGTGTAACATCTATGTCTTAGTGTCAGTGATTAACTTTCTGTAAGCTCTGACATGCTTCTACATTAATAGGAACAAATGGAATCATAGAGCAGTTGAGCCAAATTAATTATAGAACCACGTGATGCAATTTCAAAATGAAATATATCTGTTGCTCCATTTTTGTTTACAAATAGGTAGATAAATTCATGTCAAGGTAATGCCTTAATGGTCTGCTGGTAAAAAAAAGGCTTTGGTAGACAGGTTTGCAGGACAAGATCTATGAACGTAATTTCTTAGCTTTTTCTCTTGCATTAAAGAGAATGCTGTGGAGTTGAATGTCTCTCAAATAAAACACTCTGGAAGAAGTTGTTAATATGTTTGAATTGGCATGATGTATCATGCTCTGTGCCTTTAAAATGGTATCAAGCAGTACCTGCCAGTCTTCATTGCAAAGAGATAAGAGACAGCATTCTGTGCTGTAAGAAATGCACAGAAAAACTCGTAAGAAACACACACACACACAAAGAAAAATTAACAGTTCATGTGCAAAGTCTTGATTCTGTCAGACTAAAAAAATGCCTCTCTTCTGCATCCTGCCTGTTTCTGCCCTCAAATGTTTAACATATTTTTGGGAGCTGTATAAATAAATAAAGCTCTTATTTGATGACAGTGTTCCAAATAGAGTAATTTGTGAAGAGAAGTGGCTTCATGAAGGTGAGTCATAATCTCCCATTTCACAATCTCTGTCATGGTATAATCTATAGTACAAACTACTTGAGACAGGGATTAGCTCTTGAATTTAGGTCACTACAGTGTCTAGTCCAAAACATTAGGTCTGATTTCTAATTCTACAATACTCTTAATTCCTGAGCTGTTCTGACTGCTGCAGTTCTTGATCACTACTGGTAGATAAAAGTGCAATACAAATCTATGCTATCTGTTATCCCAAAAAAATCACTGGCTGCAATATTATTAGTTAGTAAGTGGTGAGGTTTTGCTGTTCAAATAAACAGCACAATTCTAATTATTAGCAGAAGCTAAGTGAAGTAATTTACATTATTTTTACTGAAAAGAAGGTGATGGAGGAGGAGGCCTGAAAAACGTGAATTTTGTGAGGACAGGGATAAATGTGAGTAATTAGGGCATACCAAAAATCTAAACAAAGCCCCAGACTCAGTATGAAAGTTAGCACACTTGTCTTGTAAACACCAGTGGGCTGAAGCCATCATACATTCTTCAAATGGAAGAGCTAATGGCCTTCTATCAGGGTATAGATGTCCTTTTTTTTTTTTACCTGGAACTGTGCACTGTTCAGAATCAGAATATTTTTTCAGCATAAATTAAATCATCAGAGCCCATATTCATCTCATGACAGTTTGAACTTGTTATGTACGAGGGTTTGGATCTCAGGCTTCATACCTTACTTCCTTTTCTCTCTAGTCCCTGTGAGGACTATGTACTTCCCCACATCCATGAGTTCCCTTTTTTAATATGTTGGATTCAAACAAATTCTGTCTTTTCAAGGCAGCCTTATTCTTTGCCTACATTTCCGCATGGAAGGGAAAGTCTTCCAGGTAGTGCAAGGTCTAACTGTCTCCTAACTGTCTCTGCTCCTCTCTACTGCCCTCTGGCATAATTTTGGCCACGTCTGTGCAGGAAATGTCTTTAACTCTGTAGTAGATTTGCATGTTGTCTTTGCCATCTTCTTGCTTTGACAGAAAGGTTCTGTAGATATGAGTGTGTATATGTGCATATGTATAAAACTGCTTGTTCATCACTTGCTGGACAGATGTATTCATGAAGAAAAAATTTTTTTTTCCATTACATGCTTTTTATTGGTGTAAATGACAGAGGCAAACCCCTGTTAATGGGCATGAGTCATAGCCCTCATCTAATGCTTGCCTACTGCTCTCTTGGTCTTTCCTCCTCTCCTTGAGTCCTATGTACTCTCAAGCAACACTTTGCACTTGGATCGGCCACTCCTTCATTAAGATAATTCCTTCTTTGCTTTCCAAACTCACTTCAGATGTCTTTCTTCCACTTGGGCTTCACTCAGTGTGCCCCCCAGCACTATCTGCCACCATCTCTTCACTCGATCTTTTTGTTCTTATCCTCTATATTTGGATTAAATTATCTTCTTCTTGGAGCAGAGATCCGGCTTTCCATGCTCTTATGAAGGGATATTTTCATGTCCAGGAATGCAGAACTAGGAGAATACAAGCCAAGAAGAAAATATTTTCGAATTCTATTCTGATATTTCAACTGTATTTTGCTGTTGGGTAGGCAGACTGAAACCACCATTTAAAATCTGCCAGTGTAATCTCCAGAAGCAAAAAAAGCCTCAGCCCCTGGAGCTCAGCAATTAGAAAATGAAAGAAGATTGCTTTCCATAGATATGTTATGATTTGCAAAGATCTAGATACTGGAATGAATAGCTAATTCAAACGTATTTTCATTTAAGAGCGAAATCTACTAAACACACCCCTGACTTGAAAGAAATCTAACAGGAGGCATGTCAATTACTGTAATCCTTAAATTATGCATATCTTTCAAAATCTTCTATCAGTGTCTTAGGTTTTTCTTCTTAGGTGGTTTCTGCACTTCCTCCACAAGGCAAAATGAAACAATGGTTTATTCCAATAAATGTAGTGCCTGAGGGACTGTTATTTGTTACTAGGAATTAAATAATTTAAGGGATCATGCCTTGTCATACTGACCTAAAAGGAGTTTTGCTCCATCAGATCTTCCATCTTGCTTCAGAAGTGATCAGCAAGTAGAGGAAAATGCTCTGCTGCTGTTACCCAGAAGGGAATCAATTATTCAAAAAATGTTAATGTAGAAGGCAAGCAGAGAAAAACTTTCTCCATCAGTAAGTTAAAAAAAACCCTTTCACATCTGTCTGTATCAGAAAAGCACAGATACAAGATGATTTTGGGTTTCTGTTTAAGAACCCTAAAATAAGAGCATCTGTTAGCTGCAAAGGTAATCACTATACGAACATATGTGTATGCAATGAAAGAAAAAAGTAGATATCTTCATCTTTTTGCGGCTTATACAGTAAAAAGCGGGGGTAGCTCACTTGCATAACAAAGGAGACAGAGCCTTAGGCTACAGATTTTGAGGATCACTCTCATTCTTGAGGAAAAGCAGGTATATAGATTATTCTTAATGCAAGGTCTGAATGCACACAATTGGATTTGAAGGAAAATGGAAGTGTGGAGCTGCTCTCCCCTGCTTACATGGAGAATATCTATTTCTTTAACTCTCCTCGTATTATGGCACAGCCTCCCCTCACCGGATTCAGCTCTGTAGATGCAGAGATTCTCGTGACTGAAATCTTTGTCCTTGGTAATCTTTGGTAAAACAATATTTTACTTTAATTTTAAAATTATTTGAATCTGAAAGCACAAGTCAGAGGCTGAAAGTCCCTTTCCAAAGCTTCTCAAAGTGTCACATGACTCCTGCAGTAACCTTGTCATTGATTTTTCCTTTACTGATGCCATAAATACTTTCTTTTCACCTGCATATGAGTATGAATATGAACTGAATATGAAACTGGTCAAGCTCAAATGGTCTTTTGAGCTTAGTAACTAAGACAGTTAAAGCACAAGAATAACGTTTCCACGATCAGGCCCAGCCACCTTTGGCTCTGTAGGTCCCCCAACAAATACCTCCTCATGAATGGGTGAGGTTCAAGCCTGGGTCTCCAGCAAGCACTCCTCTGTCCTGCTCCACCCTGGGGCAGAGCCACTGCACCTCCCACCCTGACAGAAATTAGGCTGTGGCACACACTGTGTTTTGGTTAAGTCACGATCATTCATGAGTACCCAGCATATCCATACTCCTGATCATGACAGGAGCATGACAGATGTTTAAGTCTCATAATCCCATTTTTTGCCTAGAATCAATTTTTTGTTGTTTTTTCTGCAAGAATTTAGGCCAAGTTTCTGGCAGCAAATAAGAGTCTGATTGCAACTACTCTGCTTGCCTATACTAACCAAGTAAATACAACTGCTTAACACCTCTTTTTGGAATATTTGTGTATGTAGTTGTCCATTTGCAGGTCTAAGAGTGAGAAATATCAGATTCATGATCTCAAAGACATCCTCACTCTGTGCAAAAAAAAAAAGAAAGAAAGACCAGGCATCAACAGAATAGAGGAACAAATCTCATGGTAACTGTTTGACTCAATGTCTGTTTTAACTCTGTTATGACTCTGCTGCCAGATAGGACTATCAATTAGTCTAGCAGTGGTTTTTTGAATGTGATCTTCGAAATGCTGGACTTGAATGATAAATTTGTCTTATAGAGTCTATGGGCAGATGGATTTTATGCGCTGATACTGAATCAGTGCTGTCTGAATGCATCCCAAAGCATCCATTTCTTCTGTCAGGCTCTGAAGAACTGCAGCCTTTAAGTGTGATTTTAAATTATTTTTCTTTTTTAAGGTGTATATCTAGAAAATTATTTCAATGTCGTAATCAGTTGTCAAGAAATACATAGCTGCAATTAGCAATACAATCTTTGGAATGCCATGTTCCTTTGTTAGGGAAACACTTGTCCTTTGCACATTTTTTGACACATGGGGATACCCTCAAACTGTTTGTTGAGATAAACATCCTAAGAAAGCTCCAGTTCGAGACAAGTCTTGAGGAAATCCACTACGGCATTTTAGGATGCAGATCAAAACTGCTTATATTAGCTAGGAAAGCTTCTCTCAACCCTTGCACACATGTGTGGGTGTGTTCTAATTAAAGCTTGGTGGATAATGAATAATTTATCCAAGGTCTTTCACCTTCTTTGTTTGTAAATTGTCTACGACATGATCACAGTTTTCTTGAATTTTTTACTGGAAATTACTCCTTGGGCCTCATTTATTTCCATTTTTTACCACTTTTTACCATTTTTTGTATCCTATTTTTCTTTTGTCTTTTTCTCTCTGGACTCTTACCACACACAATCTATATGCGTCACTAACTACCTTTATGCATGCTGCATTGCATTCAGACTCTGCTCTAGCTATTTTTTGCTCCTAAAACTCTGGAGTCATCCAGACCCTGGCAAAATGGATATAAAATGGTGCCAGCTCAGAAGGGGAATTTTTTCTGCTTCTTTTGTACTCAGATTTTACACTCATAAATACATATGTAGGTGTGAGGAAATAAAAAAATGTTCTCAATCCATTGTGATTCATCTTATTCGTTCACACTTAGCTACTAAGGTACTGTAATGATTTTGCTAAAGGTGCTTCATTTTGCTTAATATTTTTTCTTGTCTTGTCATATCAGTCTTTTTTCCCAGTTCCCTAATTTTTCCTTTGTTCCTTGTAAAAATACCATTTCTGTAAAGCCAGATATTTGCCTGAGAAGGAAGAGCAGGGACAGCTCAGCAATAGTAGTAACTCATTTGTATTTCTTTCAGATGCAGAAATGGTAGTCTGTATATTACTGAGTTCTGACATTCTGATAGTCAAACATTTTATAGTTTCCCACCCTATTCCACCTTTCTGAGACACATTCAGATGGTGTTACCCCTGTGCATGGGGGATCTTTCACCTGTTCACAGAAATTCCAAGTCCAGTGGCAATGCTGGATATCAAATTTGGATATAATGATTCTTATCACTTGGTACCAACAGATTCAGAAGATCCTCAGGTAGGCTGTATCCCTGGAAGCTTTGCTATTCTCTTCCAGCCTGGAATAAATCCCTTAACTGCGGGTTCAGACTCTGCAGAATGCTGGATATGCCAACACAATCATGTGTACATGGAGGGGAAACAGGCATGCTGCTATCCCTAGCAGGAAATCACTGTGTCCAAAAAATACTTCTGAGACTTTGGACACATCGCATCTTGGTCTGTCAAAGAGATTATATTGGAAATCTCTCTCATGTCCTTACATTTTCTTAGCATCAGTGTGGCTTTGTGGAAAAAATTTCCCCTTGGGTTTTATGGCTGCTGTGGATCCAAATAGAATCCTGCAATCTTTTACTTTCTCAAGAAATACATGGAAAACACTACTGAACATGAGAGACTGGATAGTAAAAAACATGGTTACATTCAGGGGTTGTTTCTTCAAGTAACAGACGACTGAAATAAAGAAACAAAGTTGGGAGGAAGCGGCATGGCTAAACCAGTCTATAGACAGAGGAAAGAGGCAGATTTTAGGTTAATTTCAGAGTGTTGTTTATGGTTCAGAGCAGAACAGAGTAGTGTTCACACCAATGTCATTCCCGGGAGGCTTAGAGAGCCTGCAAGTGGTGTGCACAAAAGAAGGGAAGCAGCTGCTGCAGGCTCCTCACTGGACCCACCACTCTTATTTCTAATGCACTAGAAAACAACAAATAAACTTCAGGCAAAATCTAAAGTATTGTTAAACTCTAAAAGGGCAAGAGCAAAACAGAAGTGGCAAACCTTTGACTCTCTAAACTTTAGCAGTGATACTAATGCAACACTGGAGCCTCCAGCATCCAGTACTGAGAGGTTTTGGTCTCCCAGCTGGTGAATTTCTTTAGATTGTTTTGTAAGTGAAACTAAAACATATAAAGCAAACACCTGAAAAGTCTGTCTGCTCCAATAAAAGTATGTTAAATTCTGACAACCTTATTGCTATACACCAGGTGGGGAAACCCTGGGACAAATGACTTGCAAAAAATATGCATTTGTTCCATTTTCTGTTCCTTTATTACAATCCTTCCTGAAAAACTAAACAATTCCTAAAAATATGCTTCTCTGCTTTCTATATTAGCAACCACCTAATTTGTGACTTCTGCTACCTCACTTCCAGGTATCTGCCTTGAACACATTAAAAGCTCTCAGTGTACTCTTCCCCACTCCCCTGCCCCCATCCTGAAAATCAGGGCCATTTTAATGTTTTGTGAATTGTTGCATTATTTAGTTGCTGGTGTCACTAGAGTGCTGGTAGGTTTTAATCAACCATTAAAATACACTTACATGCTTCAGAGCACGTTGGCTTCTTATCTCAGGGTCTGACTCTGGAAACAAAAATAACCCTGAAACGCTTGGGTTAAGTACAGTTATGCAAAGCTTTGCTTCCTATATGGCAGAGGCACCAAAAACATTGAAACCTCTTACTTCCAGCTTCAGTGGCTGTGGGCTATGTTGCATACCTAGCTTCACTCAAAGCTGGTTTGTCTACTTTTCTGAGGGAGGTGAGAACTGCCTAAAGGGCACAGGTTTCTTGGCAGAGCCACAAGCTATTTTTTCCTGATAAGAAATGAGAGGTGCAAGTTAATAACCAGTATCCAGGTGCATCTATTTTGGGGGTTCTGACTTAGCGTACCTTACGGTGACCAAAGTTCTACCAGGTAAAATAGCCAAACAGTGGTTGTGTTGTTTTACCCTCTTGTATCATGGGGTAATTCTCCTGACTTTCCTGGAGTTTGCCCTCACAAAACCAGGTGTTTATCTGGCAGCAGGAGAGTAGGTAAGCCAGCTGTCTGAGTAGAAAAACTGTGCTGTAAAAGGCTGCCAGTGGGAAAACCCTGCCTCGATCTGCTGCAACACCTCCTTTGTGGGGCAGAAAGACACCGAAGTGTTCTGCATCTCCATTCTGTCCCTGCAGTCCAGAGTCACCCCTGAGATTTGCCTGCTGCTGTGCAAATGTGTGTCACCTCACTGCAGTCACTGTCCTCTAGGCCAGCACCTTGACCTTGTGATGAGCATAGCAGACTTGCTTAAAATGATGGGACTTCCAAAGGAGTCTGGAGGATTTTGGCCATAGGTTTTCATTAGGGATGTGTTCTCCTGCTCTTCAACTGGGGCACAGGAGCAGGAAAAGAGATGGATATGTGTTCTCTAGTGGGGACACACCTGCAGATGGTTTGCCTGTCTTTGAAACCATGAAACCGGAGAGTGACATCCACGTTCCATTTTCATTGTCATTGACACTTCCCTTCTCACCACGCTGTTCCCTGTGGTGTTCAGGGGGGCCCTGTAGCACTGTGGGGCAAGAGACACAACCCAACTCCTGGAAAACACTCTGGGTCCCTTGGAAGAAGGTGACGTGAGAGGTGTGGTGAGGGAAGCACCTGGCACAGCCATGAGTCGGGGCAGCAGGCAGCGGGTGGTGCTTGCTCCCTGCTGGTGTTTTATTACAGTGAGGTTTCCTATTTCCTTTTAGGCACGATTTCAATGTTTGGCAGAGCTGGGTACTGCAGGTACCTGGTTAACTTTAGTAGTGCCTGGCATTCATGGAGATTCTGGCTTGCTTTTCTTCTTGGTGTAAGAGTGATCAGACCAGGGCATCAGCTTTGTAATGCTAATTACTGTACCAGTGGAGAGGAGCATCATTAAGGCAGTGTCTAGATCACTCAATTTTAAGTCTAAAATCCACCATGGCAGAAGCCAGCTTCCACTTTGGTGTTCAACTCTATCCACACCCACTCTTGCTTTTGGACAGAGCTATTCAGGATGGGCATGTGGGGGCCCTTCCTCACTCAGTGTGGGCACTGATGTTAAAAGGCTAGTCACTGTTTAATTGATGGTTTTAATTGTCCACCAAGATGAGCAAGGGCAGGACCCTAGCTCAAATGTACTGTTTCACCTCCTGTCTCCACTGAACATCTCAGAAACGTTCACACTCGGTGCTTATTTTAGGCACTTGAGGGAGGCAGCTCCATAGATTTTGCTTGCTGTTCTGCATCAGAGACACTCACAGCACTGTAACCTAGTGACAATAATCTAATGTGAGTAAGTGAACAATAATCTGGGGTTGCTTTAAAATGTGTATCGATGATAAACATCTATTTTGTTACAGACAGCATTTGTGACAGCAGCTCTGTTTGTGTCGGAGTAGAGTTAAGTGGTCTGTGAAGATGGAGTCACAGTATAGGATGATTCCCATATTGCTTTAGACTGGCAGGCTTTTAAAAGTCTCTTGGGCCAAATTCTTTTTCTTTGCACCTTGTATCATTAATTCCACCAGAGAAAAAATCAATCCGATCAGAGCAGTCACTATGCAATGTACCTGATTTAGCATGGTGAGAAGTGATCTGAACTGCACTGCCTTTAGTCCTCCCTCAGCTTAATTCTTCACCAGCTTACATCTTTCTTCACTATCTGTTCAAGAACTACTGGTTAATAATATTATTAACCACTGACACACATTCTATCTTAATTATAAGTGAGTAATTGTGGCAGACTGGCAAAAAGGAAAAGTTTTAGGCACCCTTGAAAATAACATCACACCTTTTGAGTTTGATTATTACTCTTATTATGAGTGTGTTCTGCATTCTCATTCTTCTATCACTTTCCCAACTCAGATGAGCACAGATAAGTGAAAGGTAATACAGATGACTATTGAAAATGGTTTTAAAAATTGCAATAAATGAATGAGTAACAAATTGCACACCTTTTCATCTGTGTATTATTTGTTTAAAGCCAACAGGAAGGTGAACTTGCTTAAAATAAGCATTTTTTAGGGATTCAAAGGTTTCTGCACCAGGGAGTTGGCAGTGTCAATCCAAATGTCACTGTTGTTGGTTGGACTCAGCAGGCTATTCCATAAACATGAAGATGGACCCTAATCACTGGGATTTTACCACCTACCACAGCTCTTCAAGAAGATATTTGCTTACTGTGACATAGCAAAGTACTTTAGTGCAAGCCTAACTAAAGGCATGTGAATATTCCCAATGAAATGAACAGGTCTTTAGTATGTTATGAAGCACCTACTGGGTGTGGAAAACATTGTTCCTAAAACTGAGCATTTTCATCAGAGAATTTAAGCTTTAATCAATGTTTAATTATAAAGGCTTCTATTTCAGGCAGTTTATAGATAAAATGCCAGTATCTGTGTGACTGTTTCACAACAGACATTTAAGCGAATGTGCAGAGGGAACACATCATACCGCATAAGGCAACCCACGTCTGTAATTAATAGTGTGTTTGGTGGAGCCTGTACTTAACTGAAACATAAGAGAAAATTGCTTCAGGAAACTAAAACACGCAAAGATGCCGAGCAAGCACTTACGGTGGTCTCAGCAGTATGAGAAGTAATAAGAATACGAAGTGCATCCATATGGTTTAAATAAAGGGAAGCGTGTGTTCCGAGTTAATGACACACGCTTAGCGGAGAGCTGTTCCTCCTCCTGCAGGGGAGCTGGGAGGTAGCGTCACCTGGAGCTCCAGACAGGCCAGGAAGGCCCCTCCTCTGAGACCACATACCAGTGTTTCCAGATGTGGAGCTGTGTAGTCAAGGCTACTGTGTTTGATTTTTAACTCCAGCCCTTGGACGCTGGGGAGGATTCCCTTGGCCTGGACTGCCATTCCCCGTAGGATTCTCGTGCCTTAGCCAGGCGAGGTCAAGAAAAGGGGAGAAGGAGGAACTGGACATGATGGATTGCAACTGTTATTGCTACGGTCGCAGAGCGCAATGTTACTATGGCAATAATAATTGGTAAAAAAATCCCCAAATTTGTGGGTGCAGCTAATCCTGAAAGCAAGGCGTGAGCTCTGCACGGCTGGGCAGCTGAGGGATGGAGCCAGGCAGACGGCTGGGGTTTTAAACTCCTCGGTGGTGCCCTGCCGAGCTACTGCCACAGCCACAGCTGGAGACACTTTGGAAGGCTCTGCGTTACCCTTGTCTTTTAAAGAACAAAAGCAACCAAATGCAAAGCAGCAGTTCTTTACATTCCGCTCTCTACTAAACATATGGTAGAGTCTCCCGTATACCATGTGATAACGTAGCTGATAAAAAACCTTAATACTTGCAAATGCATATAAAAAATCCGCATGTTATTGACCTCAGCTTTTCAAGATCTTTTAAAAGTGCCCAAAGTATCACACTATGTATTCCACGAACAATCTCAACTCTGCCTCTCTCAGTCCTTCCTCTGGGTGGAAAACTGCTTGGTGTGAGGTAGCAAGGAGGCTTTTGAAATTTGTTGCCAATTCACTATCAAGGAGACCTTTAGGTGAATCAGATAAAGGCCTGACTGGATCCTTTAAAACCAGACTCTGCATGTGCATTCAATTATTTTGTGTGAATGCAATGAATAAGAATGGAATTGAACTCCCCTCCTAGCCTATATATCTTACCATTTTCTGGTCTAAGAGGGATGGTTTGTGAAAAGTCTGTGGGGTGGAGAGAAAGAGGAAAACAATATAATATTTTATGAAATCTCTGATCATGTATTATTTGTTTCTACTTCATAAACTACTGGATTGATATTATCTTCAGGCTATTCTCCTGATGGAAGAGATAGGATCAGCCAAACAGGGAGCAGAGCCAATGTTACAAGACCCTTGTAATCACAGGCAAAATCAATTTTGAATGAATTGTGTGTGCAACACACACACGCACAACAAAAAACCGAGCATTCTAAATTGATTAAGAAACAAAGACTCAAGTTGCTACCCTCATGAACAAAAAATGTTAACTATGTTTGGGTAATTAATATATCTGGTGAAATTTCAAACTAAGTGCAGCTGTTACACAACCACGAAAAGCAGAAGATTTGTGTATAATTGCTCACTCAGCTTTATTAATTGATACTGAAAAACAAATACTGTTTACTGTGTTCATGGGAAATGGAAAATTCTACAATAAATTCAATTTCATCCACAAGATTTTTCTGATGAAGCTTTACTTATCAAATTACAGCTTAGCATTTTTTTGTCCATCTTTTCATTTGAAGAAAATAGGAGGTTTGAGTACATAGCATGAAACAGGATCAGATTTAGGACATTACGGTAGATACTGATATACGTTTGGTCACCTTAAGGGAAGTTAGAATTGCTTAAAATATGAACTCCTGTATCATTGAACGGAGTTCTTAGAAGTCACAGCCAGAGGAATGCATTTTATAAACATCAAGTGGTATTTATTTCTGAAAGAGTTTATGCTTTAAAGGACTATTTTTGATAGTCATTGCTCCTGGTATATGAAAACTAGAGAAAATGTGCTTAATTTTTTTTTTTTGTATGGTAGTGCAATATATGATTAAGTAAATAAAGATGATTCTATATGGATAGAAAATGTATCTCAGCTCAGAACCACACAAAAAATCTCGTAAAAAAATTTTTGGCCTAATAAAAACTACGTGATGAATGTATGGAATTCAGAGAATGTATTTATCTTGGAAGCTCTTGAGATCTTGTTCTTGTGTTTCTCTGGAAAGTATATAGCATACTTCTGGTTTTTTTGGTGTTGCAGGATAGGACAGGTACAGGGAAGCATTTATGAAAACAGAGGTGAGATAAGACCTTGAGGCACTGAGGATTGCAGTTTATTACAAGGACTACAGAAATAAAAAAATGCTGTGGTACATTTGCACCTCAATAACTACTTCAGTAGCAATTTTATGGCAAGCAACTCAGAGTGCACTACATATCACACTACGTATATTTCATCGTAAGTTGTGATGTTTCCCTTAAGGAGTCAAGGGAAAGAAGTGAGGGCAGGAATAGTCACAATCACCCCGCTCTGCATCCAGTGCTGTCTCACCCTTATGATTTTTCAAAGCTTCACGAAGATGTTCCACCCCCATCAGGCCTGAGGAGTCCCATGGAGATAAAGCAGTGAGCACATCCTCCTCTACAACTACATGGAAGAAAACCAAACACAGCACAAACAGTTACTGGCAGCAGTTTCAAGGGGCCAAATTTTATATCCCATCACACTCCAGGGTCTAAAAAAAAAAAAAAAAAGCGGCATTCAGCCCCTGCAATTTTATTGCCAGAGGTTTTATTGGCTGCCCTCTAGTGAGACAGCTCAGTGGCACAGTCCCTAAACTCGGTGTAGGAGTTGGCTGGGCAGGAGTCAAGATGGTGTGTTTAACCTCCTTGTCTTGGTCTGTAGTATTTAGATCTGCAGCATTTCCTTCCTGAGCAGTAGTGATTAGGCACTGGGCACATGTGGGGGCAGGAAAGAGAGAGGTTCTATCCTGGGAATTTCTTAGCATTGTCATGATGACAATTAAAGTGTGATTTTGTCATTAAAAAGATGGGCAACAGCATGTAGTAGGTTTCCACAGTTATCTTACATTCTGAGGTTTAAGGATGGATGCTTTTTAATTGTTATCCAAGATAAATCATCTTACCCAAGTGTTTTAAAGTCTGGTTCAGCTAGCTAAGTGTGATAGTCATTATAGGCCACCATTTCATACAAAATCTGTCTTGAACACTAAGCTGTCTTTCTTCATTTCAGGTACCTCAAAACCCCTGTGAAACTGTGATATTCTCAGAGCCTTTTCAGTCACACATTCCAGCATGCCCTGAATTTCTAGGTAATCCTTACCTAGCAAAACTTGTGTTCAGCAGGAACTTTGGGGGTACTCTTGCTCAAACCTGGAGCTGGTGAGACTTATGCCAGTGGAGGAGCAGGTCTGTAAACTCAAGAGGGGCCAATTTTACTGCTTCCATGCCTGGACATGCTGCTGGCATGTTTGGTTTGGCTCACGTTTGACTTTGGAAATGAAGAGAAAAGGTTGGGCCACATGAAAGAGGCTTGGTAACTCTGGGAAATGAGACAAAGGCTCTTTCTTCTGCGTTGCTTTCAGTTCCTATGACCCACATTTTCACAAAAGAACATAATTTCCCAACACACACCTGATGTGCAGAGGCTTTTCTTGAACCCACACCTGTAAGGGTTGCATGCCCTGTTTTATTTCTCTCCAGCACTACATTTGCCCCGTTTCCTGACTCCTTGCTTAAGCTGTACTTCCACAGAAGGATCTGAGCATCCACGAGAGTCGTGTGCGAAGTGCACATACTTTAAGAAGAGTCTGCATCAGCACTGGCACATGTTCTATATTAGTCAGTGTTGGAAAGGATGGGTGAAAACTGTGTGATCAGGAAGTTGGACAAAGACATTCGCTCACCACCTTTGGCAATGGATGCAAAATAAAAAAAATATTATTTTATAGCGCTTCCAATTCTGTTTGCAGTAATCATAGTTTGGCACACACCCTCTACCACAGCAGGCAAAATGCTATTAAATTGTGTCAGATTTAAGGGAAAAATAATGGAATTTTTCTACCATAAATCATAAAACCCTGAGTCTTTGCAATATTGTAATGGTCTTGTAATCCAAGCCCCTGCTTACATTACTTTATCTTTATGAAGGTGATAAAGAAAACATAACATAGTGTACTTGATTATAAATTATAATTTTATAAGCATCAAAAAATGCAAACTTGCAAAGCTTTTGTTCATGCTTAGGTTTTCACATACTTAAGTGCCAGCAGATGTTCAATGATCAATAAAACTCAATTTATATACATTATTCTGAAGCATCTTTGATCATAAATAGGCTGGGAATGTCTAACTTCAGTCTGAGTGAGAAAGATGAGAATAGACTATAAAGTTGCAGTATGGAATTCTATTGAGATAAGTTTTACTTCAGCTCTAGAAATAAAACACTTCTTTATTTTCATTGAGTCTGCTGGGACGGAACCCATGATTTAGAACCCAAACTGTAGCTTTATGCAAGCAGCAAGTGGCTAAAATTAACTTCAGCATTGTCAGGCAAAGATCTTGCTTATTATGGTAAACTAAACATCCCCGGAGGCTATAGGCTTTATAACAAGGTGTCCCCGAATTGAGGTGTTTACATTTGCAATGATAAACAAACATACCTTGACTGGGGAGTGACCACTGATTCACACAGAGATCAGGAAAGTAGATCCAAAGGCGCACTTCATTTCAGAACTGACTCTCCAAAGCAAACACTGCGAGTGTAAGACAATGCACGTGAGCTCATACCCATCTCAAGAGAGGGACTGGAAGAACAAACTCTTCTGAAACCAGGTGCCTGTCAGATGAAGTAGAAGATGGTTCAAAGTGGAGCAAGAAGGACCAGTTTTATGCACTTCATGTGTTAAATAAGAAAAGATGGAATGAACAACAGAAGCAAAAAAGGTAAAGTGATATATTGTCTTCCTCTTTCCTGTCCTTTCACTGCACTTTGTCCACAGAAGTAGCAAACCCAGCAGCATTAGACAAGAGTGACAAGAGACCAGCCCATTTCCCCAGATGTAGAGTTGCTTCCGTGCTGAAACTACAATTTCTGTCTTTCCTGATCTCTGCACTTTACTCCCTGACTTGGTTAAGAAGGGGGCATTCGAGCAGTCAGGGGTTTTAACTTTGCTTACACAGTTGCCAGACTCCTGTTCCCTCAGCGTGCAAAGCCAGTTCTGAGGTTGCTGCTGCCCATCCCCTTCCAGCACGGACATTGTACAATGCCGTTCCACTGCGTCAGTGAAGAATTTGCATTCAGGAGAAACAGGTTAGGCAGGACACTTTTCAACTGTAAGCTCCTATAAGAACAATCGTGTATAGTTACAGCCCCCAGGTCATTTTTCAAAGTTACTGCTTTCTGTAAACTCCAATTCTTTTTTTCAAATATAATCTCAAATTACTTTCTCTTTTGTTGAAACACTTCCCCTTCATTGGTAGCTGTTGTTTAAATTAAAAAGAAACCAGCTTGCAGGATTGGTCTATAAATCTTTTCAACTGCCTTACATGGTGGAGAAACTAGCCTGACAATTATTTCACTTTGCTACTTAAAGCTGTTTTTTTAGATATAACAGAGCTTATGTTACTTTTGGTTAAGACCAAGCCTATGAGAGCACAACCATGAAATTTTCAGCTGTAAATTTTCTTAGTATAAGCCTCCTTTGAAATATGATAAATTGTGGAGCTCAGAGACATTCTTGCTGAGATGTTTATTTTTGTCATATAATCTTCTGAAAGGGTGTATGTTGTAATTTTTGGTTAAATCGTTCATGTACAGACAGTGCCTTTATCCAGTTCTACATAATAGCTGTCAACAAATTCATTACTGATGGTGAAAAGAATTTTCTGCCAACACATTTTTTTTCTGGCTTACCCAGCTACAACCCCTCTTTCATTCCAAAAGTCGTCCTGATTCAGAATTCTCGAACTCAGTTGGCACTTTACTGCTAACAATAGTGGGCTTTTAATTGGGTTCCTACTAATTTCGTGTACTGAGGCAGTGCTACTAGGATTTTTTAAATCATTTAGTGATGTACTGTTCAGATATTTGTACCTAACCCACCTGTCATAGATTTCCCTTCTCAAAAGGCTGTGGTATAAGATTTTTCTATGTAATTCTCCTGCCAAACAGTCTCCTGAGCCTCCCCACATGCTAGCACGTTGATAAGGGCTTTCGCACTGAAATGAAAAACACATCCTTTCCCAAAAGCACCGGCATATGTTCTTGCTGGAGCAGTCTAAATTGCATACACACGAATGTCATGACGCCCTTGAGACTGCGACCTTGTTTCTGAGAAATGCACTGCAGAAAGTTAACACAAAGAGGGAAGATCCCCAAGTGAAACCCTAAGTTTCTGTGCAGAGAAGGTCTTGCTGCTGGTTCAGCAGGCAGCCCTCCTCCTGTTGTATTGGTACTGAACCAGCATCCCAAAATGTGAAGAGGCACTTTTTAAGAAATGCCATCTTCAACTTGCTGCTGTGAAATGTCTCCTTACCTCACAGTCATTTACAGAACTCCTCCAACCACTGCATGTGTATGTGTGTGTTATTGGTATCCATTTAATATGCACGCACAAATAACAAAAAGTTTTAGACTGCCTTTTCGTAAGTCATTTTTTAAGGCAAATATATGTCTTTGAGAAAACATTATTATTTAAAAATTCTTATTAAAACAAACTTAGTTTTGCACTTGACAGGATTTGGTCATGGTTAACTTCAAGAATTATGTATCTCATCTTTTCACATGTGTATTTTTCACTGGTTAGACTGAGCAGAAGTTACGGCCATAATTCTTGGTGAGAACACAGCTGACAAAGACAGCACATGGAGCCAAGTGAAGAAATATGATTTTCACCATAGTAATAATTTCTAGGTGTTCTGGTAAACATCTGGAAGCTGTAGTTTGGATGTAAAGATTTTGTCCGTATTTTTAAAAGGCATGCTTCTTTGAATATTTTGCCAATTCTGCACATTTTGCTATTGATCTATATGGACCAGTGCACTTGAAACAGACTTTTCCATTGAGCTGCATTCCTAGAAGAACACCAATACCATTAATGTAGGTTTGTGTCCAAAGGCTGGGCTCCTCTCCTTGCCCTCAGCTCCAGGTGCGTGGGGCCATGTGTCACAGCTGGCACCGTGTGCCTCCTTGGGCTCTGCGGGACCTTCTTGTGTAAATAATTGCAGATAGCTGATAAACGGGTACTTTGTATTGTGCCAGTGGAAGGGTTTTGTTAGCATTTCCTTTGATCGTTTCATAAGGAAACTTCTGTTATTTACCTAGGAGGCACTCACAGTAATATGTTCATTTACTAAGTCGGCACATAAATGTTCAAGCTGCATTGCCTCCAAACTGCGGATGTGCTAAATGCTCCATGTGTCTGGAAAAAGTCACACCGGGGAGAGATGTGCCATCTGCAAATCATTTTCTAAAAAACTCCAAAGAGTAAGGGACTCTCATTTGAAAATGCTTTTATTTGAGAAATCAATGTGTCCTTCTTTTGATCCTGAATTGCCTTGGGCAGAAACATTTGAGCTTCCTCTTTGGAAAAATACTTCTTATTTTACACAGCTGTCTAATGTTTTGATGGTGAAATTCATTCTCTGCTCTGGTAAAACTTCTAGTGATAAGGGGAAGAAAGAGTGTAAACTTCAAAGACAAAAAAGACAGAGGTCTTCCTTTCCAGGCCTTTTAGTGTATAGTCTATAAATCCTCCCAATTTCTCCAGATAAAGGTGGTTAAGACCCCAAAATGGTGCTGCTGTCACTCATGTAGTCTTTGAACACAATCCCATGAGCTGTGTATGGAGTGAGGCAGGGATGACCTGACCTTACTGTCAGTGCCCCTCACTGCTGAGATGCCTCTTCCCTCATCCTGCAGGTTGGGTAGTGGGGATTGCCCAGTCAGCAAAACAGTTTCTGCTTCCTTGGCCCTTAACTGGACCTCTTAATTGCTGAGTCAGTGTTCTGGTATCACCAGAAGTCCCTGCTCTGTGCTCTGCTTTGAACAAATTTAGCTCTTTTAGTCTCTGTGCCAGTACAAGTCATGCATGCAGAGCCCTTATACAAGCCATGGCTTGGGAATTCAGCATCTTTCCTTGGCATCTTCACCCTGAGCAATTGGCTCCTTAGCACAGAAATTCCCTATTGGACTCCAGGCAACTTCACATGGTGGGAGGGAACTACATCCTGCTACTTTAAATTGTCCAAATTCCTCCAAAATTTTTCAAGCCTCCTATGAAAAACTGCAAGCAGGGGACCTTACTGCTCTTATACATCTATATCATCTTAATGTAATGTCACAGGACTTACTCTGCAACTCACTGGGCAGGACAAGTTCAGCTCACAAAGCTGTGCACAGTTTTCTGATGGCTTTCCTTTTCTCCTGGGCTCCTGGGTTGAGAAGATCTATGGCTGATCCTGCTGGATGCCAGACCTGGCACAAAGGTAAGTGGACAAGGAAACTGGAGCCAGCAGCAGAACTGAGAAAAGGGAACAGGATCTTCTTCCCATTTTGGCACCAGCAGCAATCAGATTTGATCTAGTCGTGTTGTGTGTCTTCACACTAAGATCTGGGGCCTTCTGTAGTCAGTGGGGGAATATAAGTCCTTTGGACAGTGACTAGGGAGCACAAATTGCCTATGCCAGCTGGTCCTATGCTCATGGAGATACTCTTTTCAGAATATTGTCAAAATAAGGAGAGGATTTTTACTTTTGGACTTCCCTCATTTTCCAAAAGATCGGAGGACAGAGACCTATTGTGCGAATGACACAAATAAAATTTTAAAATACTTCTCTAGCTGGAACTTTTCATTTGTTTGAGGTTAATGTCATTGCCAATAGAGCCAAAGAAACAGTACATGCTTCTCTCAGTCTCCAGGACCTTTATTTGCAGTATTGCAATGCACAAGATTCAGAGGCAGAATAGCAAATTACAGCTTGCCAGTACAAAGTGTTACTCTCTCTCTTTCAGACAGCATTTGGATTTTTTGCAAACAGCATTAGAAAGGTCGTTTACAAATCTGTAAAATCTGTAAAATCGTACCTGTAAGTAGCAGAGTCTGCATTTGTCCCCTTGATAAGGCCTGAAAATAAAAAGAAGGCAATACGAATTGTGGTAGAAAATAGACACTATAAACCAATGAGGATTTATTTAGAAAACAGATTTCAAGTTGTTCTGGACTCATACAGCTTCCTATAGCTTCACCTCGGGACATCAGATGGCTTCATTTCCTGGCATGGAGATTAGCTGGCTGACTCTCTCAGTAAGAACATTTGATCTGAACTCCCAAACATCCTGATTCAGAGCAGAAAATACTCCACAGAACACATGTATTCTGCAAAATGGGGAGATTAGCAATATGGTCCCCGCTGTGTGAACTGCCATCGTGCTGATCACAGTGTCCTGATATGCTGGAGTGGCTTCTGGAGCAAAAGAAGTCAGGAACACAGCTGACCTTGCTAAGGGTTCATTCTGGCGCCCTTGAGCAGTGACATTTTGAGAGATGCTTAACCATGGGCTTCTCAGACCTGTCTGAAGCATACCTCCACTGCATCTAAATCCTATTTAAATCTTCAGATGGCTCTTCCTTATGAGCACCTGGCAACATGATTTAAACTTTTAAATTTTTACTTAAAAGTTTGCAATCAAGGAAAAATGCATCTCTTTACTGCATCCTTGCTAGCCACTTTTCAGAAAGGTGGGGAGCTTACAAAGTTTATTTTACAATGCTGCCACAGAACCACTTCCAATATGACCTCATTCGAATACCATTCGGATTTCCAATTTCTGTTGAGATCACATATTTCAGAGTTTGCTTATTGGAAGTTTGGGGATTTGCCTGCAGTTATGTTTGGAATCTCATTTTTCTGCAGTAGAAAGAAATGGGGTGGGGTAAAAGACATACTTGGCAGCAGGAACTTCTTTCCAAAACATAGCATGTGGTAAGAAGTGCCTGGCCCTGAGCATGCCTTGAGAAGCAGTCCCCTTGGGGTGATGCTACATCACTTCATACGGCTCTGGTTCTTCTGTAGCAGCATCTTTATTTTGTCCCACTTTGCAACACCAAACAACCTTAATGGCAGAAGAAGGAAATGGTTTATTCAGCAAGAATTACAGCAAGAGTTTTAGTTAGGAGATCAGAAACAAAAGGCTGCAGGTAGGGCAGGTGTGAAATATGATTCCAGTCAAAGTGTAAAAACTGGATATCTTGGCAACTGCTTACTCCAGTTTACTTGGGAGACTTGAGGTATTTTTTTTCTGTCAGAACTGGGGCTGCTATCTTATCTCCCAGCAGCCCCCTGATTTCTGAGGGTTTGTGGAAGGCTGGTCTGGGAGTGGTCACTCGTGTTACTGCTGTGCCTTGGATTCTCCCCTCCTGGGCAGGAATTTCCCTGCTGCTCTATCAGACCTGGACGGGCTGACTTACACCTACCAACTCCCACATATGCACAAGCAGCTGATTTTTCTTTCTGTCTCCCTCATTTACTTTGCATGCTACTTCCTGGTTCATATTTACTACTGGCACAGTCTCAAAATATTCCACTTGCCACGTGGGCTGGTTCACATGCCATGCTCTGGACTACACAGGCAACCACCCATGGCGGCCTTTTTCAGCCTGGAAAACTGAAGAGCAAGCTCTGCTGTGCTCAGCTCATACCTAATCCACCTGTGGGATGATTCCACTTTCACCTAATCTAAACTGTTACCTTATACATTTAAACTTGAGTTGCAGCTTCTAACATCTGATATTTGATACTATAGAGGATATCAGTTGTACACATGCTCTCTAAAGTTCACAAAATCGTACTGTAAACTGGCATAGGACCAGCTCTTTATGAAGCCCATATGAACCACATGAGCAAAGCAGCTGATAAAGCTGGTGACAAAGGTACTTTGTCCAAATTCCTGATGGCCTTAGAGGTCCTGCCATCCAGCTTTTCCAAACCATAACAGCAACACAAAACATTGCACCGTGGATATTGTCCAGGTGTCTTCATCGTGCAGCACAAAGCCTTTTGGGCCTCGTTCTCACTGGAGACCCTGGGTGAGAACACACAGTGTGCCTACTCAAAAGCTCTGAGAAGGCTCCTAGTAGTTTCTCCTCACAATCAAACTCTCTCCTTCCCTCCTCTATCCATTTTTTTTCACTCTGCAAATATGCTGGCACATTCTGGCACAACTATTTGTGCAGCTACATGGTGACCCGGATCTGGGAACTGATCCGAGGTAAAAATAACTCAGCAAAAGAAAAGGTTATTTTAAACCCAGCTGAGTTCCCCAGTCCAGTTTTAGGAGCAGTTGTAGTGCCATGGGGAGGGTGCAGCACGGGACTCACAGAAAGTGGCAGTGGTGAAGGGAGAGGTAGGAGCTGACACTGCTGCTGGGCAACAGCTGTGTTATCCACACTGCTGTCGCAGCAGAAAGGACTGCAGCTCCTGGAGAAAGTGCATCAGGTAAGCTGGTGACAAAGGCAAGGATGTAGGATGACGTTCAGCCAGCCTGGGCTGGGAAGGCAAGCCTGGCAGGTGTACCTAGGGTTCTCACCACCCCTTGCTCCCTTGAAATCGGCTCCCGTGGCACTGATGGCGACTGTGTTAGGTGCTGAAATGGTCTGGAGATGGCCCAGTGCCTGTGTATACAGACCCACAAAGAAAAAAGTCTCTTGCGCTGTTAGTGCTTCTTTTCTTCCACTGCAGATTATGAAACATAAAACAAATTAACTTATAGAACCCTACAGTCTCACATTTCTGCGTATCTCATAATACTTATAGACAACCACTAGATCTGCAAGGCTTAGAAGAGAAGAATGTCCAGATTGTTCCTCCACACTGATAGAAATCAGGATTAGCTTTGGACACTGATTTACACCTGTTTGAAATTGATGTGGGTCACAGGAAAGACCAGGAGTGCTGGCAGAGAGGATCCTCACTTCCACTTACGCTGGTGCATTTGTTGCTTTTCAAGGGTTCAGAGATAGCTGGCTGCAAACATCCTTCCCCTTTAGCCTTTGAATACACTGTTAATGAAGTGATTTTCATCTGATATATCTAACAGGCAGGTATTTCCTTCCTGCCCTTCCCCTTGCTCTTTTGGAATGACTACATAGCTTCTTTTTGGCATATGTACTTTATATACTGTGTTCAAAGAACTATATAAGAGCAACAGCATGACAGGCAACCCATAAAACATGAAAGGGCTGCTCACATCACCCTGTGTGTTGAGCTAATGTTACCCTCCAGCCATATGCAACCATTCATTATGTGCAGAAATCATTAAAAACTGCTATAAAATGCTTTGTGAAAAATAGGCTTGCCTTAGCAAGGGATGGCACAGATAATATGAAATATAAGGGTCCTTCTCTTCACTGCCTGCTGCAGTATTATTGCATATGTAAGTACACAATATTACTGTAAATATAATATATATGTATTCATAAATGTAGAGTATTTCAGTATATTTATCCTCAGAAAACGAGCCACTTCCTTCTTAAAGTAGCAGGCAAAGAGCTCTAGTTTTTTCTGTCATACTAAAACTAAATGGGTTTCAATGGGGTTTCTTCAAAACTGTTAGAAAAATGAAAGCATCTGCAGGTTTTAGAAAGTGAGCTCCTTTTAGAAGATACAGCAGTAAGTGAAGGCTTGGAAAATAATATTGAAAAAATACTGCTTTGTATGGCAAAGGGAAATGTGCGTGATCACTTCACTAGTAGGTGAAATTTATTATGGCAGCTATTACAAAACCAGATGTTGGAACATACCGTTTTCATATGAACATGAAATATTTGAATTTTTTTACAAGGTATTGATAATATCTATTACCTCAATAGCTCAGGCATTTCCAAATGAACACCGTCACAGACAATAAGGCTTGTAGGGACCTGTGAAAATCATCTAGTTCTTATCCCTGTGCCTCAGTGGTTTGCATGAATGAGTCTTAAAAGCTTCCAGCTCAGTACTTAGCTACCTTTGGAGTTAGAAAAAGTTTTTTCTAATGTTTAGCTCAATTCTTTCTTCATTTTAAGCCCATTATTCCCATTCCTTGGACATGGGAAACAGATCATACTTTCTGTAGTATTCTATAAAATACTTCATGACTGTTAATTTGTTCCTCAGGTTTTTTTTTCTCTAGATGAAACATCCCCAATTTTAAGATCTCCAAATCCAACTCTTCTCCATTGGTTTATACCTTTCTTGAAATGCATTTCCTAAAACTGAACACAGACCTCCAGCTGAGGTTTTATTAATGCTGAGTAGAGTGGAATATATGTCCTACAGACAATAATTCTCTTTATCCATCCCAGTGTAATATTTATCTTCTTCATAACTGTGGGTCCTTGTTGACTCCTATTCACCTTGTGATCTACAACAAGCCCCAGATCCTTTTCTGCAGAATTCTTCCCTACCCAGTTAATCCTTCTCCTTTCTTTGTGCAGTTAATCACTATTGCCTTAATAATTTTGTGGTTGCAAAATCTTGTCATTTGATTCCATCTTATTTCTAGGTAATTTCTTTAGTTTGCAGAGATCCTTTACTGTTCTTCTCCTTCCTTCCAGCCTTCCAGGTGTGTATCTATAATATTAATGCATGCAGAGTTTTCCACCTCACATATAAAAATGATGAAAAGTACCTTAAGACCTTCTGAAGAACTAGTAAATACTTCCTGAGTAGTTTTCTGGCCAATTGTGTCCCCACTCTTTGGCATGATTTTTTTGTTGTCTTTTTTTAGTTTGAGGTTTTTATTTTTCTGTTTTGTTTTGTTTGTTTGTTTGTTTTGTTTGTGTTTTTGTTTTTGTTTACTTAACTGGCCCTTTTAGGGAGTTTTTACTAAAGCCATGAGATATTCCTTCTTCCTATTCACATGGCTTACTCCCCACCAAAAATTTAGTTGCTTTGGTCCTATTTGTCTTTAACAAATCATTGGCAGCTATAATTTATCTCACTTTTTTAATGTAGCTGCTTGTAAACATATCCAGTATTTTTCTGGAAAATGAATTTTGGCTGACCCCATTATCCTTTTTAGCCTCCTGTTTAGGCAGTCATGTCTCTCCCCTTGCGGTGCCCAGGGAAAAAATCACAAGTAGCTATTTAGTGTCAGGGAACGTCTCTGTTACACAATGAAAAATTATGTCTTCCTCTGATGATGACACATCATATAAACTTTTTCATCCTTCTGTGATCAGATTACACTGCACAGTTAGTAAAGAACTGGGAAAATGATCCATTTTTTCCAGTGTTGATTCCTCTCTTGACCACAGGTTTGCAGACACTCGGCTTCTGGTGTCATTCAATTGAAGCAAACTTGTATCAGACTCTGCTAAGTCCATTTTCTTTCTGAGTATAGAGATAATAATGACCAGTGTACCATGGCCCATTGCAGAACTTGAAGTGGACATTACTTGGGCTATTTACCTTTGCTCTTTTCTGCTGCATCTCCTGTTGAAACCAAGCTGCACAGGCATTAGCAGTATCTCCACATTCAGTAGGATTATTTCACTGCCACAAAACTGACTCTTCTTATGTCTAATTTGAAGTCAAATTTTCCTCCTCTTTTAATTCTCTGGCTATAAGTTGCAGTCTCTGACATCCATATGTTAAGAATATACATTAAATGAACGAAATCCTTTTGTCTGGGCAGTTTGCAGGAAACAACAGATTGAGAGATAATTCACTCTTGTGATATGCCACAGGTGAAGCTCTGATCCAAACAGAGCTTCGAGAAGTTTCACCATTGGCATGGCAAGGATCAGAATTTAACCCTGAGCAAAATTTTATTTTTTTACTAATGGCAAAATAAAAATACTGGATTGAATCATTATTCACCAGTTGTCCTTAATGCAAAGACAGATGTGCACTCCACTCCTCAAATATTGTCTACGAATTTCCTCCTTCCAAGAGTGCTGCTTGGCAAGTATCCAGTTATCAACATTTTCCCTTTGAAAATTATTGATTATATGGTTCCAACAATTGATAAATCCTCCATTGTTCAAGTCAAATTTTGTCTTTGTTTAGGGGCCAAAAGAAAGATTAGGAAACATTCTTGTCTTGGGGTAAAGAAAAATTATAATGTTTAGGTGGAGGGAAGCAGATAACAGTCAAAGGAATATGTAAGGCATCTGGCTTTCATATTCTACAATTTGTTACAGCACATGATTAGTTTCTGATGAAAAAAAACCTCACAGCAAAACAAAAGAGAAATAGGCAAGAGCCTTTACATACAGCAAAGTTTGAAATAAATTAACTAAGCATAATAACCTGGTGCATCATGTCTATAAGAACGGGTAATTTTCTTTTTGGTTTTTATTTTCTAAACTGAGTACAAGTTTATTTACCACTCTTTTTTTTGTTGTTTTCTTTTTTTTTTTTTACACCACAGTAGAGGTACAGTGTTCTCAGGGACTCTATAAAGAAACATTTAAAGCTTCTGTTTTGCTTTGATTTCTTTACCCTCCTCACCTCATTGTGGATGGGAGCACAACAGCAGCTGTGCTGGGATGTATCAGCTCTGAGACTGGATGTTTCCAAGCACCATGCATACAGTCCCAGCTGTGGAGTACATTAACAGGCAACCCAGTTCACAGCACTGTCCTAGTTTTAGTGGTCTGCTCTGAAGTTTTGTGCGTACAATCCCTTTTGTGATTTTGCATTGTTTTGTTAATGTCTGCAAAGTAGAAATGCAGCTTTTTGAGCAGGGAGTACCTTATCTTCTGTGTGCAATAGCTAAATAACTTCACAGTGAGACTACTGACTTCTTGGCATCTTTCCTCTGATGCTGCCATCATTCACCCTGACTGTGTTGCACACAAATGAGTAATGATAACCTAGATGATGATATAGTTGCTCATAGCTATGCTGAAGTGGTGGACAGAAATTTAGTTTCTAAGGCCCAATGTGGGCAGGATAAGATTATTTTTTTCCTTGCCATTTGCTTTTCCCTTGACATCTATCTGGATAGCTTCCATTCATTTCAAGTCTTTTCTTGATATCTTTCTTGCACTCAGACTTATTTGGTCCTGTATTAAAAAAAATGCATTTAAAGTAGGGGTGATGGAAGTGCCAATGCTCAATCTTTATTAACATGCTGCCATATGAAATTGTAGAAAACTTCAAGGACAGCACAACACAAATGACCCCTGGAAAAGTCTGTAGAGTCTACTTTCAGTGTCTCACTCAAGACACAGCATCAAGCAACAAATATGAAATCCCTGAAATGTGGCAGGATTCATGCCTGAAACTTGTGAATGTCTTTTTCCATCAAATTTTGATCCCTGTGTTTTGACTTCATCTACAGAAAAGAGGAATTGTCTCGATACCCAGGGTAGGGGCAGGATTTGGCTCTGGAGATTCTTTACTAACCAACATCAGTTAATGTTTGTGGTGACTCTGTGTGCCAGTCCCTTCACTCACGGCCGTCAGTGAAGATCCTGAATTGGTCTAGTCACGCCTGGGAGAAGCAACAGGGAAGCAAATCTGATGATGAAGCAATAAGACCTCTCATAGGCAATGATAAAGTAGAGTTACTTAAGGAATGTGAAAACAAGCAGAAACTGCAGGTGAAACTGAGGGTCCTTAGTCCGCTAGTGATGACAAGAGAGGCATTCCACTCCTTTTTCAAGATGTTTACACTCAAGATCCAGACTGTAGGCATCACTGTTTAATTTTCTTAGCCATGCAGAAATCTTATGAATCAGATAGAAATGGGAGTATGGTGTGGCAGGGTGCTTTGGGGTGAAAAAAAACCCATGACCACCCAAAAGGGAAGGTAAAAGCTGGAAAACACAGCAAAGCTAAGAGCTTGAGCAGTCCCACTCATCTTGCACCTTGATTTATCTGGTAGATCTTGGCCATCACCTCACATTGCAGTAATTCCTGCACTCCTGCAGACACCTTCAGCCAGGTAGAGATTCCAAACAACCTTAATCTCATGCAGGCTATTGATAAAGATACCCATCCCCACAATGAAGCAATGATGGTAGCAGATTTAAATATTCAATCATTCATCATAAAAGGAGATGAGACAGTCCTAGAGACAGCTTCCAAAGCCAAAGGTCCAGGCAGCACATTCTTATCGTGAAAACTGCCGGAGAGTGGTATTCAGAGGGGATCTGGGACACTGCAGAACTTTGTACCTAAGACAAAGGTGGATTTAGGGAGTCATGGACCTTGGAAATGGTGGCTTTTTTAATATCATGGTGGATGTGTGTGTGGGAAGAAATCACCATGTTCTTTGACTAATGATAATTTTCTAATTAAGGCTCAACTTGTTTGGCTTGGCCTAACTGTATTGAGTACCTGGGGAGGGAGCAAGGTTGGTTTGGAGTGGAAGCAAAATTGAGTTGAAGCAATCTTTCTTGTTCTGATTTCTGTGTTCATTAAGAACATACTGTGAAGGCAGCAGCCACTGTGGAGAAGGAAAGTTGGGTGAAGTGACTGCTCTGAACTGGAATAACAAGGTGTATGATCCAAGATCTCCTGAAAAGCATAACAAAGACTATCTGTCTTGGTAAAACATAGACTTTACACAGCATTAGAGGTCCTCAGCCTTTGCTTTGACAAATCATGCAAAGATAAAAATAACTGATATTAAAAAAAAAGAAAAATGTGTTACTAGGATACCAATCATTCAGTGGAGGGCAAATCAGAACTCAGTGAGTCTGTAGGTAATGATAATTATAGTGTTGAGTAAACATGTGAGACAGGCTACCAGTAATCCTTCCATTAGCTGGGGAAGTCAGGGTGAGATGCCAGGTTCCAAAAGCAAATTTGGTTTCTATTGGATTGTTTTATTGCAGACTTCTTGCTGCTACACATATTCAAAACACAGTCCTTTTCCTGGGAGGGAGAACTCCTCAGCCTTTATTAATGTGTTTGCCCAAATGGCTTCACAGCTAGGATTTTGTCCTCACTACAAGACCCAAATCTGCTTTGCTGCCAACAAAACTCACTTATTTTTGTCCTACCAACTTCCCATGGACCACCACCCTCCCTGTGACAAGCTTGTGCACTGGAAGTCTGATGTCGTGCCCCGTGTCATTCCCCTCGAGAAGGAGGCATCTCAGTCTCTCCCACCATTTTTCATATGTTCCTTTCTCTTTTGTTGTTTCTCTCTACTTCTTTCTAACTCACCTGTGTTTTTAAGTATGCCTGGAGCTGTAAATGGGACTTGTGTTGAAACTTCCCAATCCCCATTTCTTACACACAGTCTAGCTCCTAATACATGTAGCAGTACCATGTTATTAGTTCATTGAGTTTGAAATCTATAATAATTTTGACTTTTTTCCTTCAGTACCTCTGAAAATACTGCATTTATTTCCTATTGTTTAAGTATTCATTTATTTTCTTCTTCCAAGAATAATGCTTTAGATATGTTTTTACTGAATTCCACTTGTTTAAATTGGAGTGAAGACTATTTTGAATTCAGATCCTGGTCTCTCAAACACCTGAAAGCTCTCCCATTCCTATTCCTCACTGTCACCTGTAAATTTTGGAAGTCTAGTCTCTGTTCCTATACCCATATCATCTATAAGCAGAAACCAGATATACAAGATCTTCTGGTGAGATCACATTTAAACTATCACACGTGTGTCACAAAACCCATGCGTGTCTGCAATTTTTTGTGCACACTCCACTAGACATTGATTTTACTTGCACTCAACCAGTTGAGATTTGGATGTCACAAAGGGTCATGCCAGAACCCTTGCTAAAATAAAGATACGGCATATTGAATGCTATGAATGTGAGTTATCTGGGTAATGAAGGAAATCAATTTGACTTGGCGTGACTTGTTTTTAATTTTTAATACCTTTTCCTCAAAATGTTTGTAAGTATATTGTACACAAAGTTGTTGGAGTCTCTTTCTGGGCATCAGAGGTAGGCTGGCTGCTCTATAATTCCTTTTCCCCTTTCAACAGACAGGTATTGTACTATATTTATATTTATACTTATAATTATACTTATATCTATCCTATCCTAAATTGCCCCCTTGTTCCTCAGGCCAACATACTGTGAGGCAAGTTCTAATGGCTCAGACATTACTGTGACTTGTTCCTTCAGCACTTCTTGGTGAATGTGGACAGGCCTTGAATATTGCTTCAGATAAGCATTTCTAACTGTTCCCTCTCTGCTCTGGCCTGACCTCGTATTCTTTTGTTTAAACTAATTTTATTAGGCATTGTGCATAGCAAGCTTCTTTAGTGAAAACTGAAACAATGGATACTTTGGCTTCTGTTGTGCAGCCTGTTATTTGCTCTGTCTGCTATATAGCTGTACTTCTTTCATCATCTTGTTTTCTGGTAACATTTTCTGGTTGCCTTTTATGCCTCCTACTATTTGTAACTTTTTGTATGCCCAGGCATTTTGCTTTGTCCTTACATATTATATAGTCAGACATAGAGAGGTGTCCTGGTTTTCCAGGATTTCTGTGGGGCTTTGCTTTGCAGGTGCCTAAAGAGTGCCTTAGAATACCATATCAACCTGCAATTGTGCTTTCTTTTCCCTTTGTATCTGAACAGCTTATTGAAGAACCTTTAATATGGGGTTTTTTCAGTATCTGCCAGTGGTCCCCTACCCTTTTATCGCTTCAATTATCTTCTCAAGAGGCGCCCACACCAGCTTATGAATTTTCAGAAGTCTGCTCTTATTTCATCCTTAATAGTAAGGCTATTCCTAAAATAGTGGTCTGTCATTTCATACTTGCCTTCTTTCACCCAGACTACTTTCCAGCCTTTTAAGCAACCCCTCATTATTAGCTGAATCAAATTCAGTTTAGCTGTGTCCCCAAACATTACATCTCTTCACACCACACCTTCTGAGGGAAAACCTGCCCTCAGTGTATTCCAAGACCCTGACAACTGTCTGTGTCCTCCTCTATTGCTTTTCAGAGGATATGATGCTATTTGAAGTGCCTTGTAGAGACAAGGTTGACTCTTGAACATCTCTACGAGTTGCTCAAGAAAAAAGACACTCATGTATTACTTCTTCTCCATGGTTTAGTTTTCCCCAAAACACATCCAACAAGACATACATCTTTTTCTTTTCCCTCCTCTTTTTCACTCAAAGGCAGTCAAGAAGCCAGCTTCTTAGCTCTCACTGAAATGGAGAGCAAGTATACATGTCTAAATGCCTTGTCCTGTCTATTTTATTGGAAAAAAAAGCTGGATCTGTGTCCCTATTCCAGTCCCTTGGTTTATTCCATCAGGACTTCACGGCCCCTATAATGTCACGGATTTGTGCGTATGAAGACTGTGAGTTTTCCTCTTTCTTCAACACATTCTTGATATTGCATATAGGTATTTTGGATATTCAGCTGTTTGCCCCATCACTCACTCTCTGGTCTTCCTTGTGCTTTTTGCAAACTATTTCCCTCTGGAGATTGTTAACAAAGTACTAATTACTGCCAAGTGAAGGGTATAGTGGCGGCTTTGTGATGCAGATACTGGTCAGCCAGGAACTCGACTGAGACTACAAAATTACTGTAACTCCCATCTATCTCTGGACACACTCCAGATAGTAGTAGCTTTCAGTCTCTGCCAACCTGGTTTGGAGCAGTTTCCCTGTGTGTGATTTCGCATGTCTGTCAGCCAAATCAGAAAGCCAGTCCAAAAATCTAGTATTTAGAGGGTGTTTGATACCCGTGGGAGCTGTCTGGGTCAGGAAACCAATGACTGGTTTATAACAGATTGGGGGAAAAAAAAAAGAAAAAAAGAAAAAAAGAAAAAGGTAGAAATGACATGGCTAGCATTTTAGTTACAAATATACAAATACAACTGTAATTAAATGAAAATTACCAATGTGAAGCAGAAAGTTGTTAGGTTTTTTTGGTTTGCTTTTTTTGTTTGTTTTGTCGTTGTTGTTGTTGTTTTATTTTGGTTTTTGGGTTTTTGTTTGGGTTTTTTTTGCAAGTGTTGCCTGGCAGTATAATAAAGATTAAAGCTAAGCTGGAATTGTTCATACAAAATGTGAGGAGTTGCAGCCTCCCCTGATGTGTGACATGGTTGCCAATGAAGTGTCACGTTGTTGGTTTTACAGTGCCCACGATGTGCAGCCTAGGTGGAAGTCACAGCTAGAGAAGCTGCCACTGAGAGGTCTTTCACTCCCCTGATCACACGGAGTCCTTGCAAGTCCTTGATCAAAAAATTACACCAAAAGCATTGAAAAAATGATGGCCCTTTACAGAGCATTAAGGACAGGTCTCTTAGAGCCCTGTCCTGTACACATCTATATATACACATAGCTTTCCTTTGTATACCCCAGACAAACTTCTTTAAATTATTTATTTCACCATAATGAAGAATTAATACGCTATAATTAATGACATATTAATATACCTCATACACTATAAGGAGGAAAATGCTAAAGTTCATTGGAACACTGTCAGCTGTTATAAATGACAAATAGGGAACAAAATTGAAAGTCCTATTTACTGTTCATGCAAATTTCTAACTTTCTAACTGGATTTTGTCTGTGCACCAACTTCTCTATTCCTGAATAGTGGGAATGTTTGTACATTTTTGGATAGAGACAGATTTGTGCTCATCTATTGCTTCATAGATGTTGCAAGAAGATGAGTAGGAAGCCCATCCTGAACCAGACACCTAGAATGTTCTAAATGACATTTTCAGAAGACAAATGAGTGACAAGTCCTATTTGTTTTCATTTAACATAGAGGTCAGTCAAAATCACACATAAAATACAATTATGGGCTATGACAAGTAATAATCCATATGTGCCAAACGTAAGAGAAAAACCAGTTTAAGCACTCTCTGTTCAACAAATCTCTCCCACTAAATTCTACCTTCTCAAAAATCTCAAGTCTATAAAACACCCTTGCAAAAATGTTGGGATCTAGTGCAGCAAAGCAAAGCAATAGTCATTGAGCCCTTTACTAAGAACTGTAGCCTATAGCTAAGCATATCCAGGAAGCATTTGCTTCTGAATCCCAGTTTATCTCAGCTGCTGGGTAAAACCACAGGGAGTGGTTTTTAAGATAGTTGTGGCAAGGCCAAAATTATAAAATAACTCACATCCAAGCCTTGAACTGCACCTGGATAGAAGTGGGAACTAGCAGTGTTTACAGAGCCGTGTGTTCTTTGTACACACAAGTACAGAGTGCTAAAACTTGATAATTCGGGCTTTAAATGGACAGAGGGACTTCTTTAACATCTGCAATGTCCTCCAAACCAGCTGATCTACCCCAGAGCCTGAGCAGCTCAGACCAGGATGCGAGATAGATGTCTTTAGTGAATGCACAGAATAAGCCTCCTTTTTTGTCCTCTCCAGTATTTTATTCAAGCTAATGTCTAATTAGAACTGCGATTTTGGTGTGCTCTTTGCTGCTGCTATGACAATTCCTAAAAGCATTTTGCGAACATCAATTGTGTGTGATAGTTCTGCAATGAGCTCCCCAGCTACTGAAGGAGAAGAGAGGGACAACATGAGCTCTGTTTTATTATTGCACAGTACAGATAATGACACACTAACCATATCAAAAGGAGCTTTGTAATTATTGGCTCAGGAGCTCTTGTGGTTATTTTACATTTAACCCACATACCAATTTGGTGTCTGCTGGCACATGGTGGCCATATGGAGGGCAGAAAGCATTACTGCCTACCACAGGAGAACATAATCTGGAGAGCGGAGGCATTTCCATGTGCTGAACAAAGTTCCACCCACATCATAAATTGGTCATTCTGCCACATCATAAGCTGCAGGAAAAAAAAATCACATAAATCTTCCCAGAGACTCTACAAGACTTCAGAGACTGTCTTCTGTGCAGCCCATGAATGCACAGCTGATGCTTTATAATAACACGCAATAGTCATATATCTGCTACCAATGCATTTTGTCATGTAATACTGCTATATATTTTTTGGAGCAGTGTTGAAAAGCACACAAACTATTTCCCTTCTATGAAAAATGTTAATTAGACAAATCGTCACCTGATTAAGATGGGCAAAGAAAACCATGGAAATTTATGCAAGATGAAGATCCATAGTGATTATTAGTAACTGCATCTTTTCACCTGTTGTCTTTTGGGAATCAAAGTTTAAAAATGACTGAAGAAATTTTGTATACATATATTATATATAATATGCAAATTTGTGTTGATTACTCTATATTATCGCACACAAAAATATTTCTCTTGACAAAACACACTTTCCTGTCCACCTATATAAATGTGTTTTTATTTATGTATGTGTGTGTGCTCCTCTGCTGATGTGTTTGTTGGGAATGGGTGCTGTCGAACTTTTGTCCGGGTCCTACATGTTTACTAACATTTTGGGCAAGTTTTATTATTCGTTTTCTGAGGGGGGATTGAAAAGGAAACAAAAAAAAATCATTTGGAACTAAATCATCATCTGTCCCGCTGGTCTTGTACTACAGTATAGCATAAACGGCAAGGGAACTTAAACACATGGAAAGGGGGATTTTGTTTGCATTGCCTAAATAAATATTTTTTAGTAGTATAAAAATAGGTGGAACAGGAAGATAGGCAGGACCAATGTAGAAGAAAAGCATGTTTGTGCCCAATTCACCGGAGAGATTGTTAAAGAACATTTTATCATAATGAAAATATTACCCTTGGAATGCCAGCAAGATCAATGTCAATTCAAGTTGCCTGCTCTTTTTGCTTCTAGTCACTAAAGTTAGACTTGCGCTAGAGTTATTGTGACTAGATGATTTTTTTTATTTCAGAAAATGTTCTCTTTCATTCACGAATCAATAGCTCTTTGCTAGTCCTGGCTTTGCTGCTTGTACTTCTCTGTCAGCCCTTGCTAAGGGCTGTTGCTAAGGGCCAGAGGAAGTGTCTTGTTGCATTCTGCTGAGAAATTGGGGAGGAAAAGCACATTTCTGTGAGGTGCAAATGAAGCACTTTGCCCACTGCTGTCCTGCAACATAGGAAATATTATTCTAGCTGGAATAGGCTGCTCATGATTAGGATCCCCCTGTGTTTCAAAATTTTGACAGGCTATTCCTAATCTCATAAAATTAGGAGAGTGCCATGGTGGGATCTAAAGAGCAATATTTTTCTTACAGTAAAGGACTCCAAGAAATCTGTTTCAAAAGGAAACTTTTATAAAGATTGCCTCCTTCACTTGATGAAACTAACAGAAATTTTTCTGTGGATTTCAATGAGAAAAAACCCTTTTACTCAAACAGCTTCCAGTGCCTTTATTTGAAAGCAGCTGAGTGGGACATATATAGAATTGCTAAAAGTTTTATAGACAACAAAGTAATAAACCTAGTGAAATTCTCCATTTAATGATATGGAATTTAGCTAGAGGGAACAGAAACATCCAGACCCATGAAATACGCCTCATTTACTTTCTGATGTATTTAATTTTAAATACACTGTTCAGTTATTCAGATTATTTATTTTAATACATTTCATGGTGTGTTGTACAGCAAGCTTTGACAAAATCATATAGTTTTCAAAAAGTGACACACTTTTATCGTGACTTACTGTGCCTAGGAAGTCCTGCACAGCAACTACACCACTCTTTCAAGTGACTCTATTAATATCTGATGACTGCATCAATTAGTAGTTTTACTGCAGAGTTACCCTCCAGCATGGAAGAAATACAGTTCTTTGGGAAGTTGCATGTAGGGGAACCTGCACTATCCAGGTTTCTCATGCACGTGAGCTTGGGATCTAAGAGCCTGCCCTATCGAGGTCACATGTGCTTTGATAAAAAAACACAGTCGGGGTTGTACGATCAACATAAATATGAATACATAATCCAGTTGCATCAGGCAAGCCCATGTGGTTGCATCCGCTCTACCCTATCCAAGGCTGGAGGCTTTTTGTGTCTGCCTGCTGCCTGTAGGTTACGGTGCTAATGAGCCTGTCTTGTCTCCTCTGAACAATCTGTGCTGGAGTTGGAATATATTTCCTGTGGTTCATCAGAAGAACTGGCAAGCAAACAAGGCTGACAGATGTAGTTCAGACTTGTGAGGATTTCCTGGTAAGATTGTTTTTTCCCTGTTCAACTAATTATGAAAGTAATGGTAGAGATGAATATCCATTTCCCTTTGTTTGCAGTTGCAGAAGTTTGGCATTCACTGACATTTCCTGGTGGTGTAGAAAAGCCAGGAGAGTAACGGGTTGCTGTAATGGTTTGGCCTGAAGATTCTTCCTGTGGACCTAAGAGAATGGTGATTTGAATTATATGTCCTGCAAGGTGAGAGCCATAAATCAGGTCTGAGCAGAAGTGAAAGTCTGAGTGATTGTTAATGTTTTGAAATTAAGGTGCCAAACTTCATTCCACCTCTTCAAGATGTGGACAGGATAAAGATACTTTCCCTGCTTTAGAATAAGGAAATAGTGAAAGAGGGAACTTTTGAACCGTATTCTTCAGAAATTCCCAGGAGGTGTGATGAGTGCACTTCTTCCAAGACTGCTATGAAAAGCCATAGTGTTCTGGAGGAGGTACAGATGGCCTCTGAAGGATGGTTGTATGATGCTTCGTTCAGTGGGATTCCGACTCATCATACCCAGCCTGCTACCTCAGAGGCAGAAGCTGATGTTTTAAATATGATTGTGGAGCCGAGTACCTTCTGGAGCAGTCACGCTGCATCTTGGATGAATACCAAAGCTGCCAAGCGTTCAGCACTGCGACAGTCTCCAAGGGAGCTAGAAACAGTATGACCCAGGAAGACCCACAGCTCCAGGATTCACCAGGAACACAGCATCTCTTTCATCCCAAGCTAACTAAAACCTTTCCATTACAGCAGGTTTTTCCTAATCAAATACCTCTGTGTCATAGGATTGTTTGAGAATTCATGATTTATGTGTTTAGGAGACTGAGGAAAGGGGTCTTCTGCTAAAGATTCCATTTCTTTACTCTGAATAACCATACCTTCATGCTTTGATGTAGATAATAGAAATGAAATAAATGTGGTAGAGGTATTATGATTTTAATGTTCACTGGATATTACTTTTTATGGTTGTTCCTTGAGGGGTAAGCTGTGCTTAAGACCCTAAAAGTTAAGGAAAACTAAAAAAAAAGAAGGGATTTGCCAGGCAAATGGTTTGGAGGAGGATAAGAAAAACTGTCGCACAACACAACTGTCACATACATTTTTTTCCACCTCCCTCTATCTTCTTTGGTTATTCAGTATGTAAGAATAGTTTTCATTTCCCAAATGCTTACAGAACTTTCCTACAAGACTAGTATCTGCAAATGACATTACTTTTACCCAGAGAAAATGCGTGTGCAGGGAGGATGGGGTTACTTTTTTTAATGTTCTTTGTACTCTCAACTAGTCTGCAGTTGCAAGTTGCATTAGCAGCATTTATTAATTAAATTTTGCCACATGAATTCTTTTCCTCAGCCTTGCTCATCAGCTGAGATTTGCTAGGCTTGAGGAGCTTGAGGTTGGCTATTAGGAGAAGGTTCTTCACCCAGAGGGTGGTTGGGCACTGGACTGGGCTCCCCAGGGAAGTGGCCACAGCACCAACCTGACAGAGCTCAAGAAGCATTTGGACAACGCTCTCAGGCACATAGTGTGGCTCTTGGCATGTCCTGTCCAGGACCAGGAGTTGGACTCTGTGATCTTTGTGGGTCCCTTCCAACTCAAGATATTCTATGATTCTGTGAGAAAATGTAACACTCAAACCCTGAGGTGACAGGCAGGAGAAATGGCAGTGATGGCGCATGCATTTACAGCTTTCACCAAAGGAATACCCTGTGCAACTGCTTTTCCATCACTGTGAAAGCAACTGGTTTATCTTGAACTGCCAATGTAGGGCAGATGGAAGGAGTAGGTAACTTCATGATCATCCCAGCCATCTCTGCAAGAAGCATTTGACTACAGCCTGCATAGTTCTTATTCCAGTTATTTACCTTCTTTTCACACTGTTGCAGCCAGAAGATTGTTAAGTGCCTTTTTAAGGCAGGTTTGAATTCAGTGAGACTACTTACACAAGTAGCTGCCGGCCAGTTTGAGCTGTATGATCCCTGGTTTCCATTTCTAGGACACACCATTCAAGACACTTGGGCCTGTTACGTCAACACCCTCTTGGTTGCTCCTTCTCAGTCCTGGTCCTGCAGACTCTGCCGACAAGCTTCAGCACAATCCCCCCTGAAGTTTTTATAAACTGCATAAATTGTGGCTTGTGAATGGATGGTACAGAATTCAGTTGTTTATTTATCTCTGGCTGATTTTCTTGTGCCAGGGATTTCTACTGCTCTAAAAATGAAAGGTTAAATGCCTTCAAGTCTTTGTCCTAGATATGGCCGTGTCACTGTGTTTGAACTCAATAGAGGACCATATGTGTATGCCTTTGTAAATGCCATTCCTATAATTCTCCCTTGCATGATTTTTTTATGAAAGACTCCGAAGTAAAGCTTGGTGGGAATTTTCCCACAGTATATTTGTTTGTATCCAAAAATGCTGACTTGCTGAAATGGAACCTTTTTGTGGAAAAGTATTTGTTCCAGTAAGAAGGCTTCTCAGATTCAGAAGTGAATTGCTGGAAGGGAAAAAAAAAGAGAAAGACAAACTTTCCCTTCTTTTCCTCAAAGTAGATGGCTGCTTAGTGCTCAGGCATTCTCTGGAGGAAATGGGCAAGAGAGGTTCAAACCCCACCGATTCAGCGTATTAATCTCTTTCTGGGCCAGCTATGCAAAGTTGAACATCATCAGACAGGGTAAAAGAGAGTATTCTTACTGGCTTCTGTCTTTTTATGCCTGTTTGGCATTTTTTTCAGAAAGGTTCTTATTTCATTTTAATGCTCAACAAAAGCCCATTTTGAAATGTCCATTGTTTTCTGAAATACTAATGTTTTGCAGATAGTATTACACTAACCCAGCAGTGATCCCCTTGCAGATACATTCATATCTTCTTTAAAATGAGGATGACAGAGTCACTCCATTTGGGATCTGTAATGTAAATGGTGCCCTTCTGACTCTTTGCAGTTTTTTTAGAAGGCATCTAGGATTTGATTCTGCAAATAAGCTGTTATGAGCTTTAGCTACTTAACTAATGGAGCTATTCATACACTTGATGCCAGCACATTATGAATTGATAACAGTTTTATTAAAGTCAATAGAAAGATTTCTACTGGCCTCGAATGAAACTTCATTACATTATGTCCTTGTATCTTCAATTTTTGATTTGGTGCTTGATCCTGTCTTACTTTAGTAATGTTCAGGTTCTACTAAAATTATATTTATATCAATCATGCATTTCTACAATTTCAGAAAGAAATATCTACTTTGTCTATCCTTTAGAGAGAGAATAGGAATTCAGGAAACCTGGATTCTTCTCTGACTTACCACTGACTTAGACTATCTATCATTATTTATTAACTTTAGCAATTAATTTTATGATTCCAATATGCAAGGAAATTTAAGCACTAGGAAATAAAACATTCAGTAAAATATTGCATTACAATACTCATAACCTTAATTTACTCAATGGCAATTTCACAATTAGGACATTATAATGCAGTTTTAATGCACATTTATTATTGCAATGAAGACCAGAATTACACAGATATAACACAAATCATATTTAATCAAGAGCAATCTCACATAATAACCAACTGAGAATTAGAATTATATGCCACTGAGTTTCTATGTATAATTTTTCTTCTATCAATAAGTAATGCTACAAATTGTCATAATATAAATAGTTTACATTTATTTTAAAACATTTTGTAATATTGATTGATGCTTTAGGCTAAGAACTTATTGTACGAATACAATAAAAGTTCTCCAACTAATGAGAAAATTAATTTTCCATCCAGCATAACTCCAGTTTTCAATTAGATTTAAATACTAATTCTTATAATGTACTAATTTCTTCAAAGTGAAAAAAAACCCAAACAAACCAAGAAATCAACCAACCAACCAAACCAAACCAAACCAAAAGACACAAACCCCCCCCCGCCCAATTTACTATTTCACAAAGCTGGCAGAGGAAGACCCTTGAAAAACAGAGTCTTCAGTTCATAAAAATAAATTCTACCATAAAACTCTCCCACCTTTTAAACAAACATTCTGTGAAATACTGTTCAGTTTTACTTTACAAAACGTCACAGCTTGGTCCTCTACATCATGTACTTTTGTCTGTCTCACATAGTAACCACCTTCTTGAATCTTCTTAGTTGGAAGCATGCTGCCAAAACAGATGGACTCTTAAAGTAAAGTGCAAGACTAATTATTATTTCTTAATCTTCAGCTATGAGATTTGCCTTCTAATTTAAATTGGAATAATACTTTCATTGCAGTTTATCATACTTGTGCTGTGAAAAGCAATCTAGGATTAAGTAAAACATTATATGACAGTGGTTTTAATATATTTTTACATTTTATGTTATTGCAGTACCATTTTTAAACTATACCGAAAATATTTTAGAACATATTTCTTGACGTATGTTTTTAAAAGTGGTGAGTGCATAGGTTTCCAGCAGCTGTTAATACTAAAAACCAACACTTCTTCAGAACAGTGAAACATATATGAGAAATCTGTGTTCAGTGGCTGAAGAATATCCACTGACTTCTGAGAAATCCCAGTGTTGTGTGCATTTGTAGGTAGCAGTATTTTACATGTGGAAGCTTTCTCCTGAGTCATGCCCTAAACCGGAGTTGTAACTGAAAGATGTCACTGCTCCAGCCCTGCGTGCCTCCCTGGCCACGACTGCCAAATCAGTCTCCAATTAAGAACGTGTATGACGAAAGAATGAATAGCTTTGCCTTTTTTACCAAACACAAGGGCCCCCGTAGCATCTTGAAACGTATGTTATGTTCAGCACAAAGCATCGCAACATTCACAAACATAAAACTCTGCTGCCTGTTGTATAGATCTGTACTCACTGCTGCAGTGAGAGATTTTGGTGGACGAGAAATAGCCTCCGACAAAACCAGCAAGTAAAATTATTAAGTAAAGATAAAACCGTATCAGGTGTCCCCAGAGCTGTGAAACAATAGTTAGCTTACACTAATCTTAACTCTGAGCCTGAGAATGCTGTGGTTTCTCATGTCATTTTACGAATAACTTTTGCTACATTTTAAGGCATGATGCAAAGGTTTAAAAAGTGAAAAATGTATAATGGAGAACATTCTGGCTGAAATCCCAGGTCCACTAAAATCAGTGGGAGCTTTTACTCTGGTTTTGTGTCATACATTGGTTATTTCTCCTCCCTCGTTCTTTTCACTTATGCTCATTTTATGATTGTCTTTGATACATGTCGCTATATTGGAGTTTGTTAAAGTACTGCATGTTTCATTACATAATCAGAAGCCAAGTTTGCACCAAACGACGGAACATTATTTTTATTTGCAGAAACAAAAATTATGCATTTTCCCTCACAACTGTTGTTTGATAGATATAAGATGGGTAAGGGTAAGAAGGGATTTCTACACTTTAAAAAAATGGATTGTACATCTGTGGCACACTTTTTTGTGTATGTCACCTGCAATATGTGACCTTCTGTTGGATATGACTTAAAAGTAACTGCGTGCTGTAAGTTAAACACTAGAACATGAACATCTACCTTATATCTGAAGCACACAATAAAATAAGAAAACACATTTCCATTTTCTGACTGACCTCAATCTCTGAATGAGGACCCCTGCACATTGTATTAGCAGGCTGGGCTCCATTACACTGCCGCATACTCTGCTCAATCTACTGAAATATTGATTTTTTTCCAGAGCATACACACTGTCAAATCAATATTCCCGTACACGCAGCTGAGTAGCAGAGGCATAGCTGGGGCCTACTCCTTGGCCTAGCAGAGAGGCTGGATGTAGAGGGAGCAGGGACAGAGGGGTAACAGGAAGATGGGAAGTACTACTGCACATGGCAAGCTGCAGCAAGGCAGAATAGGGCTGATGACTGAACAGCACAGTGAAGGTGCAGACGAGGAGGGAGGAACATGTTTCTTAAACAGAACAGAGAGGCTCTTTCTGTTTCTGCAGACCAAGGAGCTAAAGGAGACAAAACCTAATTTCAAAGCATTTTTCAGTTTATTTCTCTTTCAGATGCTGGAAGGACAGCCATAGGTTTGGGTTAACAGGTATGGCTGCGATCCTGCAATGACAAGGACCGCGTACACACTGGAGTTCACGGCGCAGTGATGCTGCTGCAGGACAGGGCCGGCACGTTTCCTCCCACGAACACCTGCATGCTCACACAGCTCAGACCCGTGAACGGTTCTCTTGGAACTACTCCAGTGCCTCAAGTACAGAAAGAGCATTTTTACTGTCGAGGCTTCCACGGCTGGAGGAGCCCTGGATCAGTGTTTCAAACTGTGACTGGTGTTAGCAGGTCCGTCTGAGCCTAGTGAACAAGCTGGACAGTAAGACCAGTTCCATTACTTTAAATTAGTGTAAGAGAAAAAAACAACTGCAGAAATTATTTTCAAAGCTTTGTTTAGGTAATTTTGTACTACTAGTGTACAATGAGTTCCGAAGAGAACTAGTGAGGTCCTGACAGCTTCGACAGAGAGCAGAAAACATTGTTTTCAGACAACAGATGCCCTCAGCTATTCCTTCGGGGAGAGGGAACACACTCTTCAGTAAAAGTTGTTACATTCTTTCCTAAGTCCTTTAAATGCCAAGCGGGAGCTGCAGACAGCCGAGGATTCTCCGGCTCACGCCCACCACCGCCCAGCCGCGGCTGCTCGCTCGGGGGGAAGCCAGGACCCCCCGAGCGCCCGCGGAGCCCAAGCACCGCGGCACGCAGCGCTCCGGGGCAGCACCTCCGCCACGAGGTCACCCCGAGCCCTCCCGCGGGGCTGCGGAAGGCGGGACGGGGGTGGCGGCCGGGGCCGGGGCCGGGCACCGCGGGGACGGACGGACCCGCGCGGGG